>PVIH01006955.1:0-105435 GCA_004025045.1 Sigmodon hispidus
ACCCAGCCACACAGCCACACAGCCACCTAGCCACCCAGCCACACAGTGACATAGCCACACAGCCACCCAGCCACACAGCCACCTAACCAGCCATGGAATAAGAAGGAAAGAAAGGATTATAGACTAGAGAAAGGTAACCGCTCAGAGACAAAAGGCAAAGGAAGGCATTCATAAGTAGAGTAAGTCTCTACGGATTTATTTGGGAGCTGAGTGATGGGCCCCCAAAGAATTAAACAAACAAACAAACAAACAAAGCCACATAACACTTACTTATCATCAGCTGGAAATTCACAATTAGGCATCCATTTTCCTCATAGATTTATCACCTATGCTGGGCTCTTCCAGACCACCTAGTGTGCCTTGCATGTGCGCTAGCCACTGAATTGTTTTCTTGTCTTTTAATATCATTTTGCTGTCAGGTGTGGTGGTGCACACCTTTAATCTCAGCACTATAGAGGCAGAGGCAGAGGCAAGTGTACCTCTAGGAGTTTGAGGCTGACCTAGTCTACATAAGTTCCAGGCCAGCTGAGGCTACATGGTAAGACCCTGTGTCAAGATGTATGTGTGTTGTGCGTATATGAGTATATATAACATACACACACACATATATATATTTACTATATATATATATATATATATTTACTATATATACTTTCCCAAACCCTTCTCCACAGTATATGATATGGGTCCCTGGTCCCCAGCTGGGAGCATCTGCAGGGAGTTTCTGTGGATCTGGGCCTGGACATTGGGTTCTTCTTTCCTGCTTGGTGGTCCACTGGGCATTTCTTTGATAACTAGGTTGGCTGGCCCTTTCTCTACAGTCTGTCACCTGCAGTAGACATGGTGCCTCCTGACCCAGCCACCTAACGACCATCGCCATCGCCATCTCAATCTAACCTAGGAGCCCTGAGATTCAGGCTTCACCTCTTGAAGGCGGCAGAAACTAGGAAAAGGCAGGCAGGGCTGTTGGGCTTCCGGGAGCCTGAGGGTCACCGTGACTGCCAGTGACAATCACTCTCTGAGTGAGATTTGGGTGCTGGGATTAAGCAGTCATTTGGGACGTGTTCCTGGTGGCCATGGGCTGGGATTCACCATGAACCCAGCCACCTGAGGAGGGTTCTTTCCAAGCTGTGTGCTCTAAGCCCAGGTCCTTGCTCAGTCTTTTATTTTCTTTATTGGGGCTCCACATCCTCCCCAGTCTTCAGATTTGGGGATTCAAGGACACCTGAAAACTTTTTGATAGGCAGAGAGTGATCTGGGTCACCCACAGAAACAGTGACCTTGGACGGATGCCTCCCCTCCAGAGTTCTCTTGGTAACTTCCAGGCCCATTTTCAATGTTTTATTTAATTTGGGGTAGGGGTTGTTTTTGAGACAGGGTCTCTCTGTGTGTAACCCTGGCTATCCTGGAACTTGTTCTTCAGACCAGGCAAGCTTTGAAATTACAGAGATTCACATTTCTCTGCTTCTCAAGAGCTGGGATTAAAGGTGAGAAACACTATGCTCAGCCTCTGGGCCTGTTTTAATTAGTCTCTCCATTCAGGGTTCTCTCTTCCATGAATTACTAGGCAGACACTTCTCTTCTGGATTAACACATTAAAAACCAGAGCCCTGTACCCGGCGGTTGAGCCCAAAGGCCACCAAAAGCAGCACCTCCTAGAGGAACCTTAGGGTTTTTTCTAGCCTACAACCCCTTAGAATAGCCCCTGCTTAGCACTGCTCACTCCCTGTCTGCTGCCTTCCTCTGAGAGCACACCGTTAGGACATCTATTCCCTAGGTTGTACCCAAGCTACCTCTGCCACAAGCTTCCGAGTGCTCTGGAACCAGAAGCTAGCAAGAACATTGCAGGGCAGACCTCTACCTCACAGGCCTCACTTTCTTTGTATGCTGGTATAACCCAAGTCCCGGATGCTTTCAACCTGAGATCCCCAGGACCCTGCTGACCAGGACTCCTTGGATGACCTGGGCCAGGGTCTCATGGGAAAAGGTGAGCCCAGCTGCATTTAGGAAAGACGAAGCTACTACAGAACCAGCTGCCTTCAGCTTGGCCTGCAGGGGTTAATGGGCCCAGCCACCCTGGGACCAGGTTCCCATGTAAGTTCTCCTCACTGCTCCCTGAGGCTGGTTTCTTCGGAGATACAGCAGTCAGAGCTGTCGCCAAGCAGAATCAACTGGTGCGGTCCCTGGGGTCACCCTCCAAAGCAGCAGCCAGGAGGGCAGCCTGCTGACTGCTCATGGCAATGTGAGAGTAAGTTTGAGAGGCATAGATTACTGCTGAGCTGAGAGCTGTCCTGCATCCACATCAGCCTGCCAACCAGGACTTGGTTCCCTGGGTCAGGATGGCAGCTAGGATGGGCCCCAGGTTGCAGACTCTTGATACTGCCCTCCTCTGTTCTGACTATGTGGGAGCGAATGGGCATTTGACCCCAGCTCCAAGAGGATATTTCAGGTGTTAGGTTTGGGGCACTGCTGTCTAGCCACTGAGCAGAGACACCCCACCTAGAAATGGTGTGTGTGGGTGGGGGATGATGAGGCTACATGTCCTCTGCTGAAGGGTGAGCACCTGTTGTCTATACACCAGTCAGAAACCCCCCTGGGGTCTTGTTTTCCATCTCAGAATCCAGACCCTTAACCCTGGAGCCACACAGCCTACACCAGCTGGGACAGAAACGAAGTCCCCACAGATACAGGAAGCCCCTCAAAATGATACTTGTGGGTTCAGTTGCCTGGCCACATGCCTATCTCTACATTGTGCCTGGCTCATGTGTCCCTTTCTGGTGGTTGTTCTGACCACAACCATTTTCTTTTACTGCACAGCATTCAGTTTCTAAGGGTGAATGAGGCCATACCTTGCTGGGATATATAGTCTCCAGACCCCAATTGGAAGCAAGTCTAAAAGGTGAAGTACAGACAGGCTGTGAGTGAGCTCCGAGACATCTTTCCGATGGGGAGCCCACCTTCTTCCATCTTGCCCATGGATCAAAACTCTTTCCCATGTTTCCAGTACTAACATGTAGGAGGAGAGAGGAGGGGCCTGGAGTTTCCTAGTGGCACCAGCCATAGCACTCAGGCGTCTGTAAGATGGCTCTAGGGCAGAGAGCAGGTTTAATCTTCAATTTTTGCACTTCTCCATCTGGGCAGCAGGATCTGTAGGTAGGGAAATAGCAGCAGCATCTCCAGTCAGATGGTCAGTTTGGGGGAAGAGCCACGGCTCCGCCTCAGTCAAGGGAAACCGAGGGCTAGTACCAACCTCAGGGTGACTGACATCAGACAGCTGAGCTGGACTTGCTGAGGAATTGCTCTCCAAAGGGAATGGGTTACTGTAGGGACAGGATGGCCCTGGGGACACGGCCTGACCCTTGCCAGTGGGAACCTTGGTGTCAGCTGAATGGCCTATATTCTCCTATTGTATAGTCAGTGGCCACATTAAGATGGGGCCAGTACCAGAAGCTACGTAAACTTTTAACACAGCAGGGGCTCCAGACCAAGGAGAATGTGGAGTGAGTAGGGGAGACACATACCCTCCTGCTTGTTCCAAGAATGACTGGGCTCCTATGGGACCCAGGCTGCCATCACAGGCCTCTACCCAGGGTCCTTGGCAGCTGCCACCATTTCCATCCTTCTTTGTCCCTGAGCTGCATCTGGACTGTGTGTGTTCATGTTCTCGTGGAGATGAATGCTATCTGTGCACATGCATGTGTAAATACATATAGAAGACAAGTCCACTTTGCATGTCATTTATCAGAAGCCATCTATCTGTCTTTAATTTCTTGGCCAAGAACTTGCAAAGTAGACTAATCTATCTGACCAATAAGCCCCATGGATCTTCCTGTCTCCCCAGTGCTGAGATTACAAACACATGCTCCACGCCTGGCCTTTGTGTGGGTGTCAGGGACTGAACTGTTCCTCATGCTTATGTAGCAAGCACTTTACCAAGCAGGCTCTCTCTAATCTCTGAACTTTTGAGCATCATCCTCTAGGTCTGCAGTATCTCCTGAACTCAACTCAAAGTTTTCATTTCCTGTGTATTTTCATTTCTATAGGGCCTTGCTTGGCTTTTTCAAGCCTGTAAAAGCTGTTGCAAGTTTTCTGACCTGTCAGTACTTCCAAGGCATCTCCCTTGAGCATGGTAAGCAGCCTCCCTGTATGACTGATGGCCCAGAACCCATGCATGGTGTATTCAGGTGCCTCTGCAGTGACCTTCAGCCTTCTTCTAGGTCTGGGCCTCTTGACTGTAGTCTGCTCAGTGACCTTGAAAAGTCATTTCTGCAATCCATGGATAGAATTCTAGGATGAAGGTGGTCTGTATTTATTTCTACCATGCACTTGAGGACTTTGAGTTAAGTATTATCATTTAAGAAACTTGAAGCGGGGCTGGAGAGATGGCTCAGTAGTTAAGAACACTGACTGTTCTTCCGAAGGACCTGAGTTCAATTCCCAGCAACCTAATGGCAACTAACAACTGTCGTTAATTCCAAGATCTGGCACCCTTACACAGTTATACATGCAGGCAAAACACCAATTCACATTAAATAAGTAAGTAAATAAATAAATAAATAGGAAACTTGAAGCGTAGGGGGCTTTTTAGCCAGTATAATGGTGGGAATGAAGCCTCACATCTTACCAAGTTATGATGCAGATGACATCAGGGCAGCCTTTTGTCTGGAGTGCCCAGTGCCTCAACATCTACTACTGCTAGCCTAGAGATGACAAGGCAGGTACCATGGAGATACTCACCATGTGCACTGCAGTGCAGAGAAAATGGCACAAGGCATTCGGGGGGGGGGGGGGATGACAAAACAGCAGTGGCCAGGCCAGTTTGTTTACCCAGCAAAAGTAGGGTGAGACCTCTCTCTCAAGAACTATCAGATAGGCTAGAGAGATGGCTCAGTGTTTAAGAGCACTGACTGCTCTTCCAAAGGACCGGAGTTCAATTCCCAACACCCACATGGCAGCTCATGACTGTCCAGTTCCAGGGGATACCCTCACACAGACATACATGCAACCAAAATACCAATGCACATAAAATGAAAATAAGTAAATTATTCACAAACCCAGAAAGATAAGCAGGGGATGTACTCACTCATTAGTGGACTACTCTAAACAAAAAACAAAACAAAACAAAACAAAACAAAACAAAACAAAAAAGCAAAGCATGTCCAAGCTGAAAACCACAACCACTAAACAGCTTGGGGTCAGAAACACCTTGGACTGACTCCTTGGATTCCACTCCCCCTAGAGGAACACCTCACTCAGTCTTGATGTTGGGGGGAGAAAACTGGATTTGCCAGGAGTGCAGGCTGAACTAAGCAATATTGGGACCTTGGGACCTTGGAACCACCTGCTCATGGGGGGCATGGGAAAGATGTGGAGAAGAGAGAATGACTTGATGTGGTGGGAGGGGAAGGGACCTTGAATAAGGATATACAAGGTTAGAAAATGTGACTTCTTTTATTCATAATAATAAAAAAAGAAAAAAAAACAAAAAAAGAAAATAAGTAAATTATTAAAAAAAAAAAAAAAAAGAGAGAAGAAGAAGAAAAGAAAAGAAAGAGCTATCAGACTTTCCAGTCCTCCCAGCTCTAAAATCTGGCTCTGCTCTTCACTTTCTGCCAGCCCCTCAGAGGGGATAAACAGCCTGTGTGCAAACTGGCAGGTGGCTGGCCCTAGGGTTGGCTCCCAACACTCAACCCTGGGCCACCCCAGCTGGTTCCTCTGTTCCCATGTAAAGAGAAGAGGGCCCTGGCCAGGAAAGTCTCTCAGACTTAACGTGGAGTTTCTTAGACCTTTTGCTCATCACTGCCCAGCAGTTTCCTGTTTTATAAAGTCCTCTCCTGGCTATGCTTAGAGGTTCGAGACCAGGCACCCACACCCCCATACCCTATTCCCAGAAGGTACCACTAAACAGGTGTCAACTACTACAGGACTCCAGCAATGCTTGAGGCCCATCACTTACTGCGCTGAGGTCAGGGCCATCTGATCTCAAAGATCCCACATTAATGTGACCCAACACCTTGGCAATGCTCCAACCTCTACCTATGTCCCAACTACAAGCAGAAAAAAGGAACATCACCAAAGAACAGGGAGGCCAAAACATTTAAGTTATTAAATCAAATATACAGAGTGATTCATTTAATATGTACATATTTACAGAAATGCACTTTCACAAGGAGGGTGGCCGGGGCCGGCAGGTGGGCATCGGCCTGGTGCCCACGGCAAACGCTGACAGCTGGGAGGGGGTCTGTGTGAAGGCACTTGTCACAAGCTTCAATCTGCCGCCATCCCGGGAGAGGGACTGAGCAGTTGGGAAGGGCACTTCTGAAAGCACAGTTGGAGATCTCTGGAGAGTTCTGGGCAGGAGGAAGCAAGGACGGCAGGATGGAGGGGCTAGCCAAGACATGGGCCACACCAGTGACCTCCAACCCCACTGACAACCACAGGCGCCACCAACAGCTATGGTAACCAGCATCACACCGGCCACCACAGGTCCAACACTGACAGCTACAGGCTAGCCCAGCAGCCAGTGCCACTGATAGCCGTGAGTGTCACAGCTACAAGCCGCAGATGTTCCTAACAGCCACGGGTCCCACTGAGAGCCACAGCTAAGACAACAAGCCACAGTCCCGCTGACAGCCTCAGGCCATACTGTCAGCCACAGGTCCCCACTGAGAGCCATGGGCCACACTGAAAGCCACAGATCTCACTAAGAGCCACAGCCCCGCCCACAAGACTTGTGGGCTTTTGGGCCTCAAGCCAGAGAGAAACCCAAATGAGGAATAAAAGAGAAGATTCTGTAAACAGCGACAGCCTGTGGTAACAAACATTATACGATTTGGTGAGAACACAAACACGCCCTGCTCTCCTGCCACAGTGCGTGTGGACACGGAAACTTTACAAAAATAGCAATGATTCGAGAATACTCCGTTGTTTTCTGCCTGACAGCCATTGAATAATTTATACAAGGTTAAAGAAACGTAAAAAATAAACATTTGTTTTTTGTTTTTGGTTTTGTTTTTTACACAAAATAAAGAAACTATGCACACGGCCTTGGCCTCCTATGGTCCGGCAGGCATTGTGGTGCTGGCAAGGGTTCTGGGTGCCAGCCTGGCAGCTGGCCTACTCCCTGCCAGCACAACGCACATCCTTGGTGCTTCTGACAGCACGGTTGTCCACTTTGGGCCCTGGAGCCCAGCAGGCTGGCCTTCCCAGGGAGCAGCTGGGGTCTTTGGTGAATTTGTGTGAGAGGAACTTCTCTGCCTCTGGGGAGTCCCCATCTCCACGGCCCAGCTCCTCATCTTCCTCGTCCTCCCCAATTGCCCCGTGGCCAGCTGGCCCGGGCAGTGCCTCGCCTGCCCTGCGTGGCGGCGGTGTAAAGTTCTTGCACTGATAAAGTACATCCTTGTGGCCCCCAGTGCCCAGACCACTGCTGCCTGGCCGCTCGATAGGGTTGCGGATGGGATTGAGCGGGGCCCACTGGTTGTTGGTGCTCTCGTCCCGTGGTACCCGGCTCCTCTCACGTTCTTTCCTGCGTTTTCGCGTCCACCACACGCAGATAACCACGCAGGCAAGCCACAGCACACTGAACACACTGCACAGAACAGGTACCAACAGACCTAGGTGGGAGGAGAAACAGTAAGTACCACAGCATCCCTATAGCTTAGTTTCTACAACGGAGCTGGGTAGCAGAGAGTGCTTCATCCCTCTGAGCAGAGCCTCCACTACCCTAGCTCACCTGTGGAAGAGCCACCCATGACAACCGTTTCTACTTTGACTTCAGTGACGGCCAGCAGCAGTGAGCTGTTCCCTCGCTGAGTGATGGCGGCCACGATGGCATGGGCTGTGCTCTGGATCAGGCTACTGTCAGGCAGGTCCCTCGAAGGGCTGAAAGACTGTAGTAGCAGAGGATGATACTGGGGGGGCGGGGACAGCCCAAAGGCATCCTCCCAGGAGCCAGCCATGGCGACTACCCAAACCCTGACCAGTTCCTCGCCAGTTGTACAGAGGGTTGCCATAGGTAGAGCTGAATCTGTGCTATACTACATATGGCAAGATCCTCAAAGAGTCTAGAGACCAAGAAACGAGAAGTTCATTGGGACAGGATCTTGATGCAGGGGTGCACTCGCAAGACAGATTTAGGGAGTGGTCACACCCTCCGTCAAACTCCTGTATCCTGAATGGGGACAGCTGGCCTTTGTCAGTCCACTCAGCTCCCAGATCTGCACCTAAAGAGCTACAAAAACAAAGCCATCCCCAATACCTCTATCTCTACTTGTGTGTTACAACCCTACCCTGGCACCCAACCTATACTCAAGGCATTTCATTTCTCCTATCTCCCTGAATACTGTGCCCCTCCATCAACATGCCATAAGACTACCTTGATCTGTGGCCTCACCCCACTCTTGGCTAACACCCACCCCTGACATCTCAAGGCTGCCTCTTTAGGAGACAGTTTCAGACCATCCTTTCGAGCCTCCTTCCACATGCGAGAGATCCTGCCCAAGAGCCAATGTCTACAGCGTCAGAAGCCAGAAAAAAAAATGAAATTCTGTAAGTCACTGTTGATGCTGCTGCTGAAACTCTATTTTCCACTAGTCCAGTGCCTGTCCGGTTCGTTCTCCTCCGCCTCTGTTCAAGCCTACCTTCCATACCGTGCAGTCAGACAAACTCCCTGTCAACTCTCATAAGAGAATCCCAGCTCACATTCTTGGTGCCTTTCCTCCAAGCGACTGACCCTTGGACTGTCAATAAGCAACCTGAACATCTTGGTGTTCTTCCCTCTTATAGCTCTGGTCCCTGCCTTTCTGCTGCTGTCCAAGTAGACAAGCTTCCCACCTGGCCCATGTAGCTGCAGAGATTCCCAAGGTGGATGCCAAATCTGGTTCCTGTCTCAGCTCCCACTACTCCCCGTCTCCATCCCAACATATAAATGCTTCTTGTCAAGTCCGTCACACAAGATGCCAATGTTGCAGCCACGGGGGTTCAGAGGCCTTACTCACCACAGCCACCTCCACGGCGCTGGCCCCTGAGGATGCACGATCACAGAGCAGCAGCAGGAGACGGTCACGTGCCACTGCCCTCGTGGCAGGCAGGGCTCGGATTCCAGAGCAGATAGCGCCCACAGTGGTGCCCTGGGCAGATGAGCAATGGGTTAGGAGGGCCTGGTGCCAAGATCTGAAGATACTCATTTTTCTGCTGGGGGGCAGGGGGAGAGCACTCCATCCACGAAGCAGAAGAGGAACAATGGGAGTCTGCCTTGCCTCCAAAGGAGTTAGCAGGCTGGCTATCACAGACTCTAGGAGACAGGCAGGCTAGCTCTAAACATGGAGAGGATGAGGCTGGGACATGATTAGAAACAGGAACTATCCTTTAAATGGCAATCTACCACCCAAAGTAGGGTGGCCCATAGCACTCTGCAATTTAGGTTCCTCAGACACCCAGTAAGTAGGTATCCCAGACTGGACCTATACTCTGCCTCCTGCCCAACAATACTTGGGCTCAGTGCTTTCTCATGTGAGCATCTGAACAACCAATGGCTTCTGGGCTTCTGGGAGCTTCGCTGTGACAAGACGATGATCACTCTAGGGGGTAAGCTTTGGAATCCTGGGTCCCCCAGGGCCACTTACCTGAGGCACTTGGTCACGGTTAAAGCGCAAGGTGAGGCGTGCACAGTTGTTGTCTAAATGGGTGGTTCTCGGCAGGCAGGGGGTGCTGGGTGGAAGAGATTCTCCAGCTGTACACTCCCCCCAGTTTTCACAGGGTGGCTGCAAACACTGACCCAGGGCCTTCTCTCGACACTGCTGCCCTGGTGGGCACTGGGGACTCAGAGCATTAGGCTGGCCGGATAGCAGACAAGGTTTCCATCCACACCACACCTGGGGAGGACACACCAGGAGAGACATGGAATGTGGACTCACAGGCAGGCACAGACAGGACGTGAAGATAAGACAGGGTCAGATCAGTGAGTCTCCACCACCCAAGGGCCCTGGGGAGGCAGGCAAAGCTCCACTCCAGAAAGGACTTTCTGTCAGGGCAGAAAGAGCTAGGCAGAGCCTGGGATGGGCCTCAATTTCCCTGAGTGTACAGGAAGGGGGTGGTCCCAAGGCCCCTCCCAGTTTATTCCCTAGGATGACACTCAGAGTGGGCAGCCTTATCTACCTACACCCCCACATCTGCACCAGCCTCTTGATATGTGAGTGAGCCTGAAGGCTCAGAATACTCGGGGTTAGAATGCAAGAGGGGAGATGAGGGGCTGGTCCCACCTTGCTACAGTCCCGGTGGCCGTCCAGGCAGCGGCAGCTGTTGCAATCTTCTGTCCAGGAACTCCCATGTGGGAAGGACACGCCCCGGGACCAGCAGGGCCTCCTGAATATGACCACTGTGGTAAAAAGGAGGAGGCTTAACACCGTATCCAAGCGCTGGGGTATGAATTCGGTCCATGCCCTGATCAACATGGTCATAGCCATGTTGTGCTGTGCCTACCTTCCTGGCACCTAGGACCAGAACGACCTGGTGGGCAGTTGCAGCGGTACCCATTGATCTCATCCACACATGTGGCTCCATAAGCACAGGGCGAGGACTGGCACTCATCGATGTCTGCAGGAAAAGTGGCTATGTGTTTCTTAGGGTGGGCTAGTACCCGACACAGGGGCCAGGATGTGGGAAGTGCAGGATGGTACAAGGATGTGCCTCGGGCCACCTGACCCACAGCTACCTGGGCTGAGACAGTGGCTGTCACTGTTACTCTGCCGGCCTGAAGCCTTCTAATCCAAAGGTCCTTACCCCACTCCATCTGCCTCCACACCCCAAAAACATCCTCACAGTCAGAGGTGAGCAAGAGCACTGCATGCTGTAGCCTACATTCCCCCTCCCAAGAACTAGAAACCCATAGGACACGGCTGTGGCTATGTAGGATAAGGACATTTATGTTCCCCCACCCTTGATACTGAGGTTGGCTGGAGGGGCCCCAGGACAGATCCTCCCATCCCAACTCCTTCTATCCACCTAGGCTGCTTACTGATACGGCAGTCAGGACCAGCAAAGCCAGGTGCACACTCGCAGCGGAACCAGTTGACACCATCAACACAGATGCCACCGTTGTAGCTGCAGGGGAGACGGTGGTCATAAGGGATTGATTCCCCATGATGGGCCCTGTGCACCCCCACCAGCCTTCTGGGCTGCCACTCACCAGGGCAAAGGGTTGCAGTCATTGGTGTCTGGATTTGAGGGGAAAGAAAGGCTGGTTAGTTCAGGACACACTTGCCCAGCACGCCTCTGCAGCAGATCTGTGCGCCTGAGGTTCATGGATAGATACTATCCTTTCCATAACAGCCTGGCACAGTCAGCAGAGAAATGCCAGAAAGGTTCAAGAGCCCCAGGCAAGCTATCAGAGGGGGTGCCTATAGGTGGGGTAGGACATATTTCTCAGCAGGAGCCCCAGAATGCACAGTTGTAGGAAGATGGACACTTGTAGATCTGGGATAGGGGCTGAATTAGAAAATGTCAGAAGGGGTTTTCGAGTGTGGATGGGTGGGTGAGGTAGAGACAGGTGGAGAAGTAGGTCTTCCAGGAAGGTATGGGGAGATGGGCGGAGACAAGCAGAACCCACACGCCTCCCCCACCTGAGACCCCTCCAGCTCACTGTGTGTGCAGGTGCGGCCCTCCCAGCCATCCCGGCAGATGCAGGAGAAGGAGTCTCCACTGCCCACACAGGTGCCGCCATTCACACAGGGGTTGGGCAAACAGCTGCTGTTCTTGGCTGCAAGGACGGAAGGGAGGGTTTCTTGTGATGCCTGGCAATGCCCAAGACAGCTAAGACAGGCAGCCCAGGGCAGGGGAGGCAGCAGAGACCCCTCGGTTGTGCTAGGCTGGGTAAGATCCTCACCGATGGTGCAGGTGCTGCCCTTCCAGCCCGGCGGACAAGCACAACTGAAGGTGTCGCCGCTGTCGTAACATGTGCCACCGTTGCTGCAGGTATAGGCATCGCACTGGAACTCGCCTGCAAGCATATGGCTGCTCAGCGGGCGGGCCATATTGACCACAGCAAGGTCCTGGCAGGCAGCCCCCGTCCACTCATCTGCAGGGACCTAGGCACTCACGTGAGTGGCAGGTCTTGCCCTTCCAGCCATCATCACAGGCACAGTAGAAGTCATTGACCAGGTCATAGCAGCGACCGCGGCTGTGGCAGGGGTCGGGGAGGCAGTCGTTGGGATCTGGGGGGAGGACGCCGGTCAGCGGGGGTCACCGGCGCTGGGGAGGGCTTCACGGGAGAAGAGCAAGAGCTGGGCCCAAGCACGCGGGAGCCTGGGATTCCACCCCGTGACTTCAGACCCATGCATACAATGCTGAGTAGGTCATAGGGGTGGAGCCAAGCCTTAGCCAGTGGGGCAGACCAGGTAAGGCAGGCGTGCAGGAGTGCACACTCACTGATGTCACAGAGTTCGCCTTCCCAGCCACTGGGGCAGAAGCAGCGGAAGGAGTCCACTTCATCAATGCACGTGCCCCCATTGCGGCAAGGCTGGCCCATACAGTCGTCAATGTCTGTGGGAGAGGTTAGGTGAGCTGTCCCTGTGGCTGGCCAGTTTGCCCCACCCCACAGACTCTGCATACCACTTACTCTCATGGCAGTAGGTGCCTGTGAAGCCACTGTCACAGATGCAGGAGAAGTTTCCCCCAGGCAGGCTGACACAGTGCCCATGAGGGCCACATATGCCAGAGGGTGCCACGCCACGTGCCCTGGACCCTGCCTCGAACCCGCAGCCATCAACCACTGTGGGAAAGAGACAAGAAGGATCAGATCCATCTCTACCTGGGTTCCCACCCTACCTGGGGCTGAATCCCATACCTCTGCATGCCCCACCAGGGCATGTCTCCCTGGGCACTGAGCAGTTCTTGCCACCAAAGTCTTCTGGGCAAGCACAGTAGTAGTCACCCTCAAGGTTGTAGCAGTGAGCGCCATTGAGGCAGGGGCTTGGCTCACAGAGATCCATATCCACCTGCAGGGAAAGGAAGGTGTACATCTGTAGGAGTTCAGCTCTAGACAGAAGCACTGTTTGGTGTGGTCAACCAGGCCTCAGCCTTAAACCAGACAGTGCCAGCCAGGCTGAGCTTGAAGCTCCCGCCCACCCGAGAATGTCCAAGCACCATCAGCTGGACGGAAACACCTGTGGGCCACGGCCCCCTCCTGCTGCCCTCGCCTCCACAGCAGCCAGGCTTCCTCTGCCTCCCACAGGCAGCATCCGGCCTTGGCTCCTCCTGCCGGCAGGAAGGCCAACCCCCATGTTGCCAGGCTGCCCTCAGAGCCAAGAGAGGTCCTTCCCACAGCCAGCACCACCATGCTCCCTGGACCTGAAGCCAGGCCACTGCCATAGGCTCCTAAGAAGCCCACTGAGTATGAGGCTTATTCTTTTCACAACAGCTGGAGCAAAACCACAGGACAAGAGAGATCACCTAATAGGGGTGAGGGCATCAGTTGAGGGGAAAGGCACTCACTCCTTTCCAGGCCTCCCTTGACTCATGATGACCTTTGGGTCCTTTTGGGGACCTTATTGCAGGCTGCTTCCCTTAGAGGGAAGAAAGGATATGAATTCATGACAAATAACAAGTCTGACTTTGGTGATGTTATGAGCCCCCTCCCAGCCAGACTTCTGAGGACAGTATGGGTAACGTTCTCTGGACACCGTGAGGTGAGGTAGCCCCCCACCAAGTCCCCTATAGGTCACTACCTCACAGAGCCGCCCAGAGAGGCCCCGTGGGCAGTGGCAGCGGAAGCCGTCCACCAGGTCCTCACAGATGCCACCCCGACGACAGGGACTGCTGGCACACTTGTCATACTCCAGTTCGCAGTGCCGACCTCCAAATCCCCGTGGGCATACACACTGGTACCCATTTACCAGGTCCTAGGTGTTCAGACGGGTGGGCCGGTGAGTGAGCCCTCACACACTCCTGTCCCATTTCCCTCCAGCCACATCCCACCCATCCCAGTCTTGGTAAGGCAAATGGCAGTCTCCTTACCTTGCATGTACCGCCATGCTGACACTGCCCATGACAATCGTTGATGTCTAGGGGCAGAGGGGCACATGGGCAGGGTCAGGGGGGCCCTCTGTGCTCCCCAGCCCCACCCACCTGCGCCACCCACCCATACTGACTGATGTGGCAGTTGACGCCCTTCCAGCCCGGGAGGCAATCACAGTAATAGCCGCCAATCAGGTTTTTGCAAGAAAAAGCATTAAGGCACGGCTTCCCTTCACACTCATTGGCGTCTGTGAATGAGACAAGGGGGGCTGTGGGGCTCAGGCCCCACTTACCCACTGTGCCCTGCTCCTGGCACCCGCAGCCCTAGCAGCAGCAGCCACATGCACAGCACACAGCCCATGCACAGACAGCCCCCAGGGAGCCCTTACCCAGCTGGCAAGTAGCCCCCACCCACTGCTCCGGGCAGATGCACTCAAAGCCGTCCACCCGATCCACACAGGTGCCGCCTGCTGCACATGGATTAGAGGCGCACTCATCGATGTCTGCAGGGGTAAAGAGAGAGAGATGTAGAGATGTGGCCTGTAAGTGGGAGGGCGTAGTAAATGGGAATAGACCATCGCAGTGAGTGTGGGATCATGTCTAGTTAGTGTAGAGGCATGGACAGTGGGTGTGGGGAATGGTGGCATGGCCAAGGAGTAGAGGCATAGGCCATGGGCCTGGGTCTGCAGTAGGGAAACATGGTCCCATGAAAAGAAGGAACCTGTTGTCATTTGGCCAGTGTCCACAGTATAGTGGATTCAATCACTCCATCCAAAACCCTTAGGGTGCTGTCCACTCCCTGCCTTATGGAGCCCCCAGACACTCACCAAGTGCACAGGTGGGTCCACTCCAGCCCGATGGACAGTGGCATTCAAAGCCAGATGGCACTTCATGGCAAGAGCCCCCGTTGGCACATGGGTTGGAGGCACAGGCATGCTCAGCTGCAAAATCAGAATGTAAGTAGTGCCTACCACTCAAGCCCACAAGACCCAGAGTCCACCAGGGTACAGTCCACTGTAAAAGGCCGTGAAAAATGGGCTCAGACAAGCTCCCTGAGAAACAACATTCCAACATACCCCGTTCGCAGTTCTTGCCTAAGTAGCCATCTGGACAGGCGCAGAGGTATTGGTCAGGCTCAGCGTTGATACAGGTACCCCCATTGACACAGGGGTGGTGGCTGCCACAGTAGTTGAGGTCTGGGCACAAGGGTAGGGCTCTCAGGGATGGGCCTAGCTTCAGAGCTTAAGGCCTGGCCCTGCCCACTGCCCACCATCTACCTTTGTCACAGAGAAGGCCACCCCAGTTGGTCTCACAGTCACAGTGCCAAGGCTCCACACAGCTGCCATGCACACAGCCAGGGTAGGGGACACACTCGTCACAGAACTTGCCCTGCCAGCCATAGCTGCACCTGGGGGACCGAGCAGTGAGGCTATCAGCTAGGCAGATGAGTAAGGGGTATGGGAGGCGGGCATAGAAGTGTAGGCCACCCCCACTGGGCCTTGGCCCTAGAGAACAGCTCTGAGCCAAGCAGGGGTTACGGCCTGCAGGCCAGCCTCACTGTCACGGGCATTCCCGGCCACTGGCTGAGACGGTCAGCCCAGCTGTCCCGTCACTCCTCCCTGAGCTATTCTAGGATTTAACCCTGAGCCAGGCCCCACAATCAGGCGCCGGGAAGGAAGGCCCAGCTGGGGGAGGCCCAGGATATAATGCCAGGTCCTGCTCACCAGGTGCTGCTGAGGCCACAGCAGCAACCAGGGTCTGAGAAGGATGAGGAGACATCAGGAGAGGTCCTGGCAACCCTGGTCCAAGGACTGTGTGACCTTGGGTGATGCCCATATCCTCAAGGGCAGAGGCTTCTGTGACGCCTGGGAAACTCCAACCCATGGGCTACCTAGCCAGCCCTCTGACAGGGCCACATTGAGCAGGGTAGAGCCCAAAATGTGGAGCTGAAGATCTCAGCTGAAGCCATATTCTTAAGACCTGACTCTGGCCACATTGTGGGTTAGGTTCACTCTGGGCAGTCCCTTAGGATGTAGGGAGGTGGCCAGCACAGAGCCAGTAGGTTAGAAGGTAGGGCTCCAGTAGGCTGCCCTTTGGGCCCTGGACAAGACTCTGGGGGCTCCTTCCTTGAAGGCTAAAGTCCTGTGGGGCCGGAATGACGTGCAGGCCACGTCACTTCCACGCTGACACCCGCCATAAGAGTTATTTTTATAGAAGGAAAAACCACAGCCCTTCCTGAGCTGCCCTGGAGCCACGCGTACAAGCAGTTATCAATGCAGCTCACCCAGGCTCACATAGGGAAACTGAGGCTGGCTCCAGGATCCAGCCCAGAATGTTAAAGGCAAGTCCACAGTAGGCCTCCCATCTCTACTTGGAATCTTCTCTCCAGGTGATATGGGGAGCTGGAGGGCAGGGCGGAGCTGTGACTAGCCTTGGGTCATCCACCGGGGAGCACCACAGCTACTTCAGAGCCTAGACCCTGTTGAGTCCCAAGGGCAGTTCTCCACCCTGGGCGGGCCATCCCACACCAGACCCCACCTTGTGGCTTTCCTGCCAGCAGTTCCAGGGCCTGGGAGGGTGGCCGGAAAGCGCAGCCATCTCCGTAGTAGCATCCGGTTGGGGAGGGGTGTCCTCTGCTGAAACCTGAGCCCTGGACAGCAGGAGGCCATTTGGCCTCACCCTCTGGCCCAGGGAGAGGCGGGTAGCGCTCACCTCCTGCCCCCGACCCTGGCTATCTTCCCTCAATGCTCCTGTCTGTGTGCTACCCACAGCCTTTCTGCACTGTGGGAAAATGACTTAGCTTTTATCTCCGTCCCACCCAGCGCTGAGCACCCAGGGACGCTGGTAAGGCCATCAAGGTAATATAATGGACCAAGGAGTGACCTGTGGGGTTGAGGGCAGGCTCCTGTGTGTTACCACCAGTGGGCCACATCTGCCCAGAACTCATGCCCAACTAACTGCAGCACGCTGCTCAGAGACAGGCTGTCAAAGACCACACCAGGCAGAGAGCTATCCCCATGAGCAATTTCTGCTGCCCATTCCATTTCTAAATCCCTCCCAGGATGAAGTAAAGTACCAGCCCATCCTGGGCCAGGCGCTCCACACACCCACTGCTTTGAGTCCTGCTAAACCTGAAAGCACAGTGTGTGCAAGTGATGCTGGGGTGGGGTGGGGCAGGCACACCCTCTCCACCGTCCGTATGTATAGCATTTTGCTTTGGGACCAGCCTGGCTGCTATTCACATCACCACCAAGCCAATGCCACCACTCCCCACTCCCTGGTCATCTTCTACAGACTAAATAGCATATGCCTAAAACACACATGAAACGTACCCATCCCTCAGAAGGTACCCAGGGATGGTGAGGACCAGGAGGGCCTTGGCAGGTCTGTTGCTCCACCAGCCTGAGAGTCCCTCATCCCCAGCCCTTTTCCTACACTCTCCAACACCCTGGGCCACCTCCCCAACTCAACACTCAAGAGTGCCAACTTTTGCCCCCTTTACCCTAACTTGACCTCATTACCCCCACAATGCTGCACAACCCTGGCCTCCCTTTGGCTCTATGTCTCTCTCTACGTTCCCAACCTCTCCCCTCCACCTGACCACTGGACTATACATCTAACCTGGATGCCACATGCTGTACCACCTTAAGCCCAAGTCTATCCAAAATACCTCCCCCCTTTAGCCTGCTTCCCCAAGTATAGCCTAAGTATAGCCGCCATCCCTACCTCAGTCACCCTCCACTGTACGGTAGCTCAGGCTCGCATGCAGGTCCACTCACTCACTGAAGCTTGTCTGCAGGCCCTGCCCGCTCCCCCACCCCTACTGCCCATCACTGTCCTCACTGCCACCTGCGAGGCTCTTCCTACCCAGTGGCTGTGTGGTTCTCCTGAGTGAGCCTCTCTAGACGAGGCCCTCTTCTCCCTAACCTGCAGGCCTCCCTCTGAATCATTGTGTCACTGTGACATCCTACTGTGCTCCTCAGGGCAGTGGACTCCTCATATTTCTGTTATGTTCATACACACACCCTTTGGCCTCTGCCTCTTGGGGGCGGAACTACCTGGCCACCCTCTCTTGTCTCCTTATACCTGTCCTGTGGAGAAAATGACACTGGACACACCCCATGCTCAGGACAGCACTGGCCCCTTCATGGCCACAAGCTTTGTAAGGCCAGGGTTCCGGTCCAGTTCCGTGTATCTGACTTCCTACGTGAAGTACCGTACTCCCGTGGCCCTACTAACACCTACAGGGTGCTCCAGCTGCATCAGGCCCAACCTCAGCTCAGATAAGGATGGGCGGGCACAGTGCTCACCTGCACTCCCCAGGTACAGCGCATCCCCCGTGGAGCAAATTACATCCTTGTTTACACACGGCTGGAACAGAGGGGTGGAGAGAGAGAGAGAGAGGCACAGCTGCAGCCAGCCATGCCAGCCCTGCCTGCACCCAGCCCGCCCCCACCCCCACGCTGGGTGAGCCCTCACCTTCTTTGCACTCCTTGCCCATCCAGCCGTCCATGCAGGCCTTGTTTCCATACTGGTCGCACGTGTAGTGGCCGAAGAAGTCGTTCCTCGGCCGGCAGAACTTGTTGCAGGTAGCACTGTAGTAGTTCTCGTCACAGCGCACTCGGATCTGCAGCTCCAGGTGTGCCACATGGCCGCTGAAGTGCAGGCTCTTCCAGCGGTCCTCAGGGTTGATCATGCCAGCGTGTGACACCCGCTCAATCAGCAGCTCCTCTTTGGGAGCAGCAGAGTCAGCCAGCGGCACCAGCTACCCGTCAGTCCCCCAGGAATACAGCACAGGTCTACCAGGCAGCTCTCGGGGCAATGGGGCAGCCAGGCAGAGGAAGGCTGCCACCCCTGCAGGCGCTAGGGCCAGAGGGCAGTGGAGACGCTGGCTGTCTAGGCCCCCATGGCCAGAAGCTACAGCCAAAGGCCCTGGAACCTAGCACACCCGCTGCACCCTCACAAAGATAGGGTCAGGAAGACTGCAAGTCCCCATGCTTCCTACGCCCACTGGGCACCACACCAGCCATGGGCTACCATTCCCTCCTCCCTTCTGTCCTGCACCCGCCTTCCAGAAGCTCCCTACTGATCCATCTTAGACAGGATTCTGAGACCCCATTCACATAGGCTGGACTGTCCCATAGCTGGGCCCTGCTGCATTAATACAGGCCCAGCTGGGTACTCAGTGCCTTGGGCCAGTGCTCTCCTTGTAGGCTTTACATCAGGCCCACTGGCCTATCGGTGTCAAGGCCTCTATTGCCTTCCTTGGCCCTGAGCTCCTGAGATCCTGTTCACATATCTTTGGCACCTTCTCTGGTGGGCCTGAGTTTCATCCCAATCATCATGCATTGCTCTGGATACATCTGACCATAACCTCAGGTCCAATCAATCCATCATCCACCTTGTGCTTCCACAATGAGGTGAGCCAAAGCTTCTTGACCCTTCAAGCTGTCTGTTTTGGCTTCCTTGTCTGGATACACACAGCATCCTCTTTGCTGGCCTCAACCTTGGCCGTGCAGACTCTGTCCACATTGCAGTCTGAGCAATCCATCCCCAGGAGGAGGTCGGTGTCCTCACTGGCCCCAAAGCCTGCTTGATCTGAACCAAGCCTTACTGACCCCTCAACCACAGGAATTCCATCCAGATCTTCAAAATCCCGCCTCTGGACCTTTATACTTTCTGTTCACACTCTGCTGGAGGTACTTCCCTATCTGTCCACAGAAAACCTCGACCTCATCACTAAAAGGCTGAGGTGCCACCCACCACATACACAGGTGGTGACGCTCAAGCCTCATGTTCTAGGATAGAGAAAAGGCCACAAAGCTGGAGAACCACTTGGGTACCAAGAGTGCATTGAAGATGCCGGGAACAAAAAAAAAAAAACTGTACACACAGCTCTGCAAAGCCACAAACAAGGAGGGCTCCTTGACACAAGAACAGTATGTATGAGCCACTGTGCCCTCAGTGGACAGAGGACCATGGACCTGGCCACAGGCACTCTGGCCCAGCAGACCAGCTTCCCTCCACCCACCCACTCCCCCCAGTACAGGGCACACTCACCATCTGGAGTGGTGTCATTGTCCCAATCCCAGGCCTCCACGATGAGGGTGAAAGAACGCTGTAGACAGAGGGGAACTGGTCAGGTGCCTGAGGCTCTCTCCCACCTGCTGCTGTTCTGGGGGCCCCAGACCTGTGAGGCTCTGGGCTGCTCAGGCCTAGCAGAAGGCCTTGTTCCAAGGCCTTGTGTTCCCTCCCATCTACTATCCCTGCCCCCCAACATTGGCTCATCTCCTTTACAGACCACAGATATCCCAGCTCAAAGTAGAAGAATCTCCTGGCTGCATCTCTCAGGAGACTCCAGCAACTTCTTCTTAGAACCCACCCCCACCCCCACCCCCACCCCTGCCCAGGGCCCAGTTCAGCTCCCACCCCAGTTCCTGAGCAAGCTCCTGAGGTCAGAACAGAGGGAAGGGAGAGGTTCAAGCATCTGTGGACAGAGAACTTCCACTGTGGTCTGACCTGAGCTGGAAATATGTGGTCCTATATATTACATCCCACTTGGGGATAGTGCTCTGGCTACATGGCAATCCCTCTCACCGGGCACATGGAAGTGCTTACCCAGAGGCCCCAAGAGATAAACCAACATAGAGTATGTAGTGAGACTCATTACTATCACCCCAGGACAGAGTTTAGGGGGGGTCCCTTGCTGTACAGGTGGGGTAAACTGAGGTTCAAGAGATGTTGTACTAGTACTCACAGCCTCAGTCCATAATCATGGCTAGCCCCTACCATCTGTCCCTCCTGCCCTAGGCCATGGTGATGAGTGCTGCTGTTAGCTGTCACCTTGGAAACTTAAGACCTGCTTCTGTGAGAGGGTGGCCTGGCTATGCCAGAGAGTCCCACTGGTCATTCCTGGGTTCCCATCCCCTCCTCTCAGACTCACTGGAGTTCCACCTAACCAGGTCTAGGCCCCGGGCTTTCTAGGACTTCCAGTCTCCACTCAGCCTGCTGTATCCAACCTAGTGGTCCCTGGTATTGGGGAGAGCCTGTCCTGTTCCCCATCTGCTGGCACCTTGACATGGACACCTCACTCACTTCTTACTCTGGCACCTCCCTTGAGCACCTGTCTTTAGACATAGGGCCCATGGCATTGTGAGCAAGGCTGAAAGCAGAGGACCACCAGTCCCCTCCCCTCCATGGTTCCACGAAGCCACTACCCTTTCTCAATGCTCCCTTCTTGAATCTCCTTCCCCATTCCCACTATCACTCCCGTGCTAACTGCTCTTTCCCAGTCTCCCAGCAGCCACAGGGTCTCCCAGTCCTATCCACAGAGGCTTAAGAAGCCCCCTCCTCTGCTGGGATGCACAGCCTACCTGCAGTTCTCTACCGTTTCTACCTTCCCTCCAGCACACCACCCTAACTGCCTGGAAAGCCATCTGTCCTCTGGGCCTCCATTTGTCCAAGTCTCGCTCCCTGGTGACAAGCTAGGCTCTCAGTCCCTTCTCAGGCCTTACCTAGCCTGTTTCTTCAGTTTCCTTTGCCTACCCACTCATCCAAGTGCAGAGCACAGTTCAGACATTGCCTACACCCCGAACCGACAGATGGAGCCAGAGAAAGTGAGGGACAGGCCAGGTCATACCGCCCCTAGAGAAATAAGCTATAACCCAAGGGAGGAAGCATTGCAAGGAGGAGGGATGAGGGCCAGGCAGGAGGCTAACGGGGAGACAGACAGCGAGGAATGTGGAACAGAGGCCATAGCCCAGGGCGCCATAGATCCCACTGTGGACATCATCACTGATTCCCATCAAAACAGGTGAGATCTGAGGCCAACAGGTTTACAATGCACTGGGTAGAAGAAGCAAGGACCTGACGGGCTATGAGAGGGCACAGCCAGCTTGGGTCTGAGATCACTGCCATCATTGCTACCGGCCAGGCCCACCAACTAGAGGCTCTAGCCACAAGGCAGGAGGCATAAAAGCCTCGGTCTGGATTCCCTGTACACACCTGGGGTTCAGATGAGCCAGGAGCCCTCCCAGGAAACCCACGCCAGCCACACAGGTAGGGTTACCACCACCTCAGTCTGAGCCCAGGGCTCCAGTTACCTGCTCCCGCAGGGACATGACCCACCCGCCGCCCAAGAGGGCCCATCGCCCGCCAGCTGGGCTCCCTACACCTGGATGGTAGGAAGTCATCCAGGAAGAACCTGAGCCAGCAGGCAGGCGGCACCTGTGGCTTCTCCCCACCTGCTGCAGTGGCCTCCAGCTCCTCCCTTCCCCCAGCCTCCAGCACCACATCCCTCGCTACAAATGACAGTGTGCATCCCTGCCTGGGAAGCCAAACCCTACAGCTGACAGAGGAACAATGGCACCTGGGCTGGAAGCCTGTGGAAACTTGGGGCCTCGGAGTGAGTGGGGGGCTGGGAAAGCTGAGGGACTATGGGAAAAACAGAGAGCTACCACCTGCCCAGGTTCCCCAGAAGCAGGGAGAAAATCTTGGCCCCTCCTCCTAGGCCACCCTTCATGGGCCACCTGTCTACCTGCCTGCCCGCCTCTGGAGGTCTATGAAGCAAGCAGAGCCTTTCCCCACAAGCCTGGCCCCAGCCATGCCCCCAGACAGTCCATCACTGCTCAAACTCCAAGCTCAACTGCAATCCCCTCACCTACGCCCTCAGATAGAGCTAACAGAACAGCAGACTAACACTGGAAAGGCAGGCCTGGAACCAGGTGTGCCATAAGCCATAACCATACAAGGATGGTTCTACCCCGGCATTCAAACTGATCCCCCGATAGAGAACCACACTTGCTGCCGATGCCAGAAGCCCTAAGCACAGACCTGAAACCAGAGCTCTGGTGACAGCCTAGGCCCCTGTCACCATTGTCACCCAAGGGATTGGGGGAAGGGGCAACCCTCATAGGCTCCAGGTCTCAGGACCACAGGAAGAAACAGTAGGCTACCCTATGCAAGAGCTTAGACAGACACCATCAGACACTAGCCAAGGCCTTACCTAGGTGTCCACCCACCCACTGCTGGAGGACCCAGGCTTCACTGTGAGAAGGGAAAAAGTCAGTGAATCCACTAACACTCCTCATAAGCGTCTGGGATTGCAGCTAGCCCAGAATCAGGATGGATGCGCCATATCCAGTTCAGGATGAGCTGTGTGGACAGGGGCTAGCTAGTTCAGACCTTCAGTGTGCTAATACAGATCTCTTCTGAATTTCAGAATTAAAGTCCTTCATCTCCTCATGGCCAACTACCTCCAGCTCAAGCCTTTGCCTGGCTGTCCCAGGACCTCTCTCTCTGGTCCACAGCCCACTTCCCATTCCATCCAGATACCATGAAGACTACAGTGCCTTTCCGGCCAATCCCAATGCACAGCATCTATCCTCCATCCATCACACTACAGGCCTGTTTTCCAACTACTCCTTTGGACCCAGGGACAGAAGCCCCATCCACTTACATGTCTAAATGCTCCACTGGGCAGGTCAGCTTTTCTTGCCTCCTGGCCCCCATGTTGCTGGCTTCTAAGAGCCCTACTTGAGTATGTACTGTACAACCTTGAAAAAGACCCCTCCCCCAACCCATAAGGGAGAAGGTCAGGTGCAGACCAAAGTACCACCTGCCCCTAGCTCCACCCAAGGAGGATTCCTGGTTTGACATTCACATTCCAGGGATGGCGTGGGAGGCAATGGGCTTTAGTATGAAGAGGCCAGTGCCCATACAGCCCCAGTAGGCATGGAGGGCAGTGTGGCCCTTTGATGTATGTACGTGCACAATACAGATTCCAGAACAGCCCACCTGGGTCAAATGGGGCCAGGCCCTGTGTCCACAGCACCAGATCTGGTCCAGCACCCTGGGCTCTGACTAGTTCCAACAGCCTCCACCCCTCCATCCTAGTGGGGCACCTGTCCTTCAACCATCTTGCCTGGTTACTCTCAAGTACACCGTGGCCCTTACACATCTAGTACACATTTGGCCATGTGCTGGACAGCCAGTAGGGGGAGAGGAAGCACTTGGGTAGGACAAGCCACATTGGAGACTTCAGAAGAAAACAGGCTGGGCATCCTACGGCCTCATCTAGCTTTGGGAATCCCAGTCAAAAAGGCACTGCATCCATCTCAAGAGCGGGAAAGCAGTTTACAGAACTACCATCCTCCCAACTCTTCTGAGTCACAGAAACCATGTCAGCTTCAGAGCCACCTCCCTTTCACTCATGACCCCAGATGTGCCCCAGAACCCACGTTCTATCATGCTACTGCTCTTCCAGCTCTGACGATACACACATCACTGATCTGCCACAAGGAGACAGGCTAGAACAGAGCTACACTCCTGGGCCTGAAAGGCAAGCCGGTCAGGCAGAAGGCCTGCAGCGAGGACCACTCCTTTTCTGTACGTTTTGCAAAGCCCCACAATACGGGCCAGCAACCTACCTTGCTGCTCACTCAGCCATCCTGAAATCACCATCCATCAGACCCCAAAGGAAAGTTCCTGGTCCTTTCAGAACCCTCCATCGCCCCACAGAGCTCAAGCAAGTGTGGTGAACGTGGCCTCCCCACTGCTGGGTATAGGCGGGCACTAGAGCCACTCTTTGGAGGGGCTTGCACCTCTCCACATCTAAAAATCCATTCAAAGAGGCTCCATTGCAGGTACAGAGCCAGAGCTACAGCCAGAACAGACTTATGAGAAGCTGATGCTTGTTCTCATCTACCCTCCACGTCATCCCGTCTTTACACAAGGCCCTCCTAGCATCAAGAAACCCAAGTCCCAGCTGCTCCAAATGCTCTGGTGGGCACCTGGGTCCAGCTTACAGGACAGAGCTGAACTAGGGGCCAACCAAATAACCCGGCCCCAGGGCTGTTGCCGAAGAACAGACATACCAAGGAACTGGCACCAGCTCCATGCCTGGCAGCCAAAGGGGAAGGGGGATCAGAGCAGTCTCCCAAACACAGGACACCCTTTAACCCCAACCTTATATCCATGCAAAAAACCTGCCCATTCCTGGGGCATTTTGGGGAACCAGCTGGGAACAAAATGAAGGAAGTTAAAATGTCCTCGACACCAGGTACCCAGACTCCAAAGAAGGCAAGGGCCTGTCCCATCCCGTCCCACACCAACTGGCTGGCCAGCGGGGCAAAGAGCCACAAGGGACACGCGTTGGCCCGCCACATTCCTCTAGGCCCTCCCTGCCCCCACACCCACCGCTGCCAACTTGAGCAGAAAACACATCCTCAGGTAGCGATTTGGAGCCATGCTGGCTTGGGCCCAAGTACAGATGACAGGCTGTGGGTTCTGCTCAGACCTGCCTGCTGTGCTGCTGTGGGGGCGAGGGGGGCAGGGCCAATAGTAACTGCCTAGGGCCCCTCCCATGCCTGACCCTGCCTTTCCATTTTGGGGACACACTTCCTACCACAAGCCCCCAGGATGAAGGATACCCGAGCAGGCATGGGAATAGAGGATACCCTATATATGGAGCAGGAGCCCAGGACAAGATAAACGTAGAGGCTCAAGCTGGGTGGCCTTGGATCAAAGAGTTGTCCAGGGCCCAGAGCAAGGGAAACCCTGCCCAACCAATCTTGGCCATTTCTGGCTCCCAGCTCCAAGTCTCTTTCAGGACCAAGGCTCGAGGCAGACCGGTTCCCATGACTCTTTGTAGCGGGACCAATCATTCATTGCCTGATATCCCACTCCACTCCCTATTTACAGGTCTGTAGGCCCACCGATGCCAGCTGTTCTTAACGTGTTTCTCCAAGCTACGTCTGCATTCACTGCCCCTACCTAAGTCCACACCTGCAGACGATCAGGTAAGGGATGAGCCAGGACTAGAAAGTGAACAAAAGCATGCACCGTTAGCCTCCCGGTTCCCAGGCTTTTCTGCCACAGACACAGGGCCTGTCTCTGGATCCCCATCACCTTTCTTCCTAGCATGCCCGGGCTTGGGTTCCTGCCTGACCTGGCCACCCCTAGGCAGACAGGATGCTTCCAATTCCAAAATCTAACAAGCAAAATAAGACATCCACAAACGGCGGTGCCACCGAGGGTTACAACTTGGAGCCTAAATAGTCTCTTCCATTTGGAAGGGGTGGTCTTCCCATCTGTAGCAGTTTCTGCCAACACACACACAGGCCATCCCTGCGCAGGTCCCAGGCGCCTGTCCGTGCCCCCGGGCATCCAGGAAACTGCAGGGCAGGAGCAGGCTGGCCGCGGGCCCGGACGGCTCCGCCAGGGCCTGCCCCAGACCAGCCCCAGCACGCGCAGCGCACATGCCTGCGCAGCCTGCCGGGCCGCAGGCGCCTCGCACCTCCCCACGCACAGACACGCGCAGGGCGACGCAGGCACACTCCGAAGGCCGCCGAGCGCGCAGACCTTGGTCACCCCGCCCCGCCGCGACCCCAAGCCCATCGGTCCCCCGGGTCCCCCGCGCGCCCACGTGGCCAGGCGCGAACCTGGCCGCAATAGCACGCGCCCCAGGCCCGCCCGCCGCGGCGCCCCCTGCCGGCCCCGCCCCGTCTGGGCGCGCGCCGCCCGCACCCGCGCGGCCGCAGGTGCTGAAGGGACCGCGGCGGGCGCCGTTCTCGGCGCGCAGGGAAGCTGAGTGCGGGGGAGGGGCGCACGTACCGGCCAGGCGAACTGAAAGGGAATGACGACGAGGCCCGGGTCCTGCTGGCCGCCGGTCCGAGACCGCGCGCGCGCTCGGTCCCCCGCAGCGCCCGCCGGCGGCAGGTAGAAGGAGTTGCCACCCAGCACGGGCGTGGCGCCGTAGCCGTAGCTGCAGGGCCCCGTGGGCGTCACCTTGGCCTGGTACTCCTTAAGGCACACGCGCACGTACGTGTCGCACTCGTCGCGGCCGCAGCCCCCCGCACGCGTCGTCCGACCGTCGCCGTCACAGCAGGCGCCGCTCAGCAGCTCCCCGTTCACGTTCCGCAGAGCGCTCAGCTGCAGCTCGAAATAGCCCATGGGCCGCGCCGCCTAAAAATAAGGCAGCGGAGAGTGTAGGGAGGCGCGGGCCGGGGTCGCCGAGCCTCCGCCCCGCCCCCACCCTCGCGCTGTTTCCAGGGCTCGGGACCGCCGCCGCTAGCCCGGAGGAGCGGCCCGGTGCGCCCCGTCCGCGCCCGTCGCCGCCGCGCGCCCCGCTCACCTGCACGCACAGAAGCAGAAGCAGTAGCAGCCGCCCAGGCAGGCGCCCCCAGCCGCGTGCCCGCATCGCCGCCTCGACCCCGCCCGCGGCCCCGCCGCCGCCGCCGCCGCCCGCGCCCGCTACAGCCGCCGCGCGGGCCTCCAGCGCCCGCCCGCCCTCCGAGCCCGGCGGCGCACAGGCGGCGGCGGCCGCACAGGCGGCGCGGGCGGGGTCGAGCAGTGCGCGCGGGCTGCGCGGCGGGCGTGCAGGGGAGGCGGCGGCTCCGGCTCGCTGCGGCCGCGCTCCGGCGGCCGGCCCGGCTCCCACCCGGCGGCGGCGGCGGCGGCGGCGACGGCGGCGGGTCCCGGCCTCGGCTCTGCGCGCCCGCGCTCCCGGCACCGCAGCCAACAAGTTCGGGACGAGACTGACAGCTCGCTCGCCCATTCGTCACCCGCGCACCTGCATATTCATGAGGGGGCGGGGCCTCTCAGTGGGGTGGGGCTGGGGGGGTTGCTGGGGGCACCCCAGGCTTTAAAGGAGGCGAGGGCGCGGTCCGCGCGCGGGGCGGCGGGGCGCGGGCCACCGAGCTGTAGCTTCTCCTGCGCCCAAGCTCGCTTAGGTGTGGCTTCTTCTGCTCCAGAATTCTCGCCCGGGTTAGTAGCCTAGGAATGGGGCGCCCCCTGAGGTCACCGTCATGGTCCCCTCCCATCAGAGCGCAGCCACTCTCGCGCTGCTCTTGGTCCCAAAGGAGATGCTGCCTGCTGTGCGCATCAGGATTTTGCGGGTGGGGCCCTGGGACTCGAGTGAGCCCAACTCCTGGTGCGCCCCCTTCGCCAAGGAATCAGTCTCCCCCTCCACAGCCTCCTGCCGCCTGCACGCCAGCTACAGGGGGCGCTGCTCCCCTCCGACGCCCAGCCCTCCCCCTCCTCCAAGCGCACAGGTTGAGTAGCCAGTCAACAAATGCTCCTTCCTGCAAGCTGTTTCCAGCTCGGAGCTGAGTGGAGGTGGATATCGCCAGACACTTATCTTCAAGGAACTGGCGGACCAGAGGTCCAAATTTGAGGGAAAGGAAATGACAGTGGTCCACATCAAGAAGGATTTTCCAGCAGTCTGGGAGTCTAGGGTACAGGGCCTGGGTATCCCACCCCTCCACTACCATCTCTTGAGCCAGTTTCTAGGTGATCATCTCCTCCACATGTCAACACCACCAAAGGTCCTTCGTCTACAAACCTCACTCAGCAGAGCCCCAGTGGTAACCTTAGTGATTAGAAATCCCCGTACTTGGGGTGGTGGTGTGTGACCCTGTCCTTCAAAACCCCACAATAGCTGGGTTTTCCTCTCTGAGGCTCCTCTCCCAAATTTCCTCGATTGGACTAAGTCACTGCCAGAGGACTCAGTGGGGGAGAGGGAATTAGAGCCTCAGTGGAAGTGGGCCAGGGGACTACCCTCCCTCGTGGACATTGTTGTCGATTGACACAGAGAGTCAAGCCCTGGGAATGCTTTGATCCAGTTCACCTGCCCTTCCACCGTCTAATGGCTCTCCAAGACCTGCAGAAGCAGCAGACCTCAGAGTGGGCCAGCATCCTCCACACTCCCAGCATTCCTGGTGCTGCACACTGCTAACCTGAACCAATCTGGGTGCAGGGAGCCCACTGGCAGGTAGGCTAGTTGTGGGGCAAGACACAAGGCAGGCCTGGCTACACACAGAGACCCGCCAAATAAGGGAATTGGAATATGTTAAGAGTGTCCCTGATGTTTGCATCGTTCAAGAGACATTCCCAGATTCAGCCTCTCCTTCCATCTGGCCTGGAGATGGAAGCCACGGAGGACACAGAGCCTTAGCTTCCAGCTTGTCTATATTCACGGTCTCTCTGAGGCACCCAGCCAAGCTGAGAACTAGGCAACCACAGCCCTGACCTACCTGCAGGGACCTCTCTGTCTGAAAGTGTATGAGAACTTAGACATATATTGTAGACCAGCAAACCATGAGAGTCTTAAACCTCCACGAGACCCACACAAGACCCAGAGGGTGGGGCGGCAATATGAAGAGAAGGAGGAACATGTAAGGTTTGGGGCTGATAGAGCCTGACAAGGGCTTATGAGGGTAAATTACCAAACCAAAGTGGGTGGTAATACTGCAGTCTTCCTGTTGACACCAGTGGGAAATCACAATGAGCCTGGCTGGGCTGTGTCACGCTGTGCTGTGGTAGGGAGGAGTGTAAGGGAAGGCCAGGGTGGTGCCTCGGTGCTGCTGAGAGGCACCCGTGTCTAGGCAGTGTGGGTCTAAGGGTGGTGGGTTAGCATGAAATAGAACCCAGGGACAACTCTGCAGCCCATCCCCGTTTGCCTCCCTGTTTCTTGATGTCAGTCAGCTGTGGGAGGACAGGCCAGCCAGCAGGCAGAGCCACAGTATGCTGTCATGGGCTTCTGTGCTACTGCCTGACTCAGCCTACCCACACTCCTCTCAGAGCTGTGGATGCAGTGGCCCAGGGAAGGATTCTTCTTTCATCAGGCCAAGACAAAAGACTTACCTTGTAGGTATACGGGCTCCAAGGGGGTCTATCCAACAGCATGCCTTGAAAACCAGGGAGATGTGGATCTGCCCCTCCTGTCTACCCAGGCCTTTTGCGAGTGAGACCTGGCTCTCCTTGGTTAGAATAGCAGGTAAATATTAGGGCAGTGTATTCAATACCTGGGTGACACCTGCCATGACCAGGTATCATCAACAGAGTGGTGATAACGAACCTCCTCCTGCCTTCTGGGTGCCCCAACCTTACCTGATGGTGACCAGAAGATGCTGAAGGTGTGAAAGGTGCTCACTTGCATTGAAATCCCCTCCCTTGCACAGATTTCTGCAGCCCTCAGGCAGAATTGCCAGGAGCAGATGGTCCACCGTGTGGAGAACACACCCTTCAAACCTTGTGCTTGCCTTCATGCTGTTCCCAATATACTTGGGGGCTCAGGAACCTTGACCCTGACCCTGCAGGGTCAGCTGCTCTGCCTGTTCAAGAAGACCCTTCACCCACTGGACATGATGATACCCTTTGGTCTCCCACCTGGTGGCTCTCTCCAAGATCCCTAGCACTCAGGGTCCAGGCATGTTCTGAATAGGTGCTTAGCTTGGATAGGCACAGAGGGGCCTCAGAACCAGGCTGAAGGATCAAGCAGCCCAGGATTTGGACAGAGCTGGCTGGGCTCAGAAGTGAGCTATGCTTCCGCCCATGTCCTGAGATGCTAAATATAGCGGCCAGGGAGGGGAGTTTCCGGTTACAGCCCCCCCACCCCAAGCTGGGAAATCGATGCCAGCTCCATTAGGCCCAGCAATGGTCCTGCTGACCTGCCCGCCAAACTGCAGATCAGAGTGAGGGACTGGACTTTACCCAAGCCCAGGTGCCCTGACTCCTAATCCATCCTCCAGGCCTCCAGAGCCCTCCCCCACTCTGCCCGTAAGACAGCAAACACCCAAGGGCAGTTCTGAGGGTCATGGGATTCCAATGGTGGGCATCAGGCAGCTCCAGAATGTCAGGGCAGGGCATAGATGGCAGTGGCTGGATATACTCCTGTCCTGGGACCATAAGGGTGAAACTGCGCCACTGTGCCCCCTGTATTCAACTCCTGGACATACTACAACACATAAGGACCCTATCCTTTAAAAAAAAAGAAAAGGCTGTGGTTACTTGTCTGGCTGGGCCCCACCCAAATTGCTACAAACATTTGCATACAGGTGGTGCTATCTGAGCAGGTCCATAGTCACAGCCTCCTTGGGGTGGTGCCTCAATGTCACACCCACCTGGGGCATAGGGAGGGATGAAGTTGCTGCCCCCATCTGCCAGGGCAGAGCAGGAGGCTGTACAGAAGACACCCCACCCACTTCAGCATCTCTATCTCAATTGTCTACAATTAGGATTTCAACACTTCAGCTCTTGGCCTCATACATGGGGAGGCTGGAATACAGAGCCCCAGGACATGCTCACAGACTCATCTTCTGAGCTTCACTGTTCTGAGTTACAGAGTGAAGGAGTATCCCTCTAGGATACCTCATGGCCCTCATTAGTGGACCATGACCTTGGCTGACCTCCAGGATGTCATATAAGATGCTGGCTGGAGGGTTTGAAGATCTGGGGAAAGACACAGCTGGGCCAACCCATGCCTCTGAAGCCTGACTCTATCCCAAGACAAACCAACTTACAGATCTCTCAGATGTTATCACAGTGTACCTTCCACAGGGGGCCTAAGTAGCTGGCCAGGTGGGACAGAATGCCGTTTTTGTTCATGTTAGGCATTCTGGAGACCTGGAGGATGTCTCTGAGCTATGTGCATGACTATTATGTAGCCCCACCCTCAGGCCAGAGCAAGGCCAACAGCACTGTAAACTGTCACACTCCTGAAGCAGTTCATTGCAAGGACCAGGTTGCCCACACTAAGATGACTGCCCTAGATGCTCAGCATGGCTAAGCCTGCAGACAGTAGTGTCCTGCAGACCAAGTGAGGTCCTCGTCTATGGCCCATAAATCATGAAGAGGGCACTGAAGACACCAGCTACAGAGTATCCCAGGGACTGAGTTCCTGGGTGGTAGCAATGAGGTTCTAGCCTAACCCCAGGCGTGGCAGGGACCCTGTATTTGCCCAGATCGGGGAGTACACACTCTCTGGTATGGGTAGCACTATACCCATTTCCTCACAGCAGAGGCCACGTTCAGATTCCTGCAGATACAGCTTATGTTGTGCTGTGAATGGTAGCTAGATTGAACACTCCATCCTAGCCCCCTCCCGAGCTGGCTACTACACTTGAGGGTTTCCCAGGCTTGTTGCACCAGCCCACTGACAGCCCTCTTAAAGCATACACTTGCAGAGTCTGAGGAGGAACAGAGGGATTTGTATGGAGACCTTGCTACCCCTCAAGACACTGTTCCTCATGCCAAGCAGGTCACAGTGCTCAAAGCCAGTGGCCATCAGTAAAAATTATACCAGATTTATTGAGTGTACAGAGCAGGAGGATGAGTGGATGGGAATGGCCTGTCTAGCATCATGGTCTCATTGGGGACTCAGGTGGGGAACCACCTGGCTAAAAAACCAAGAGATGGCAAAGATAACACCGAGGGTCTTGGGGATGCTGGGGTTGTCTGCAAAGGCCTGGGCATCATCCAAGTGCAGATGTATCACCTCGATCAACTCTCCTTCTTCAGCCAGGCCTCCACCAGGCCCAGCTCGCTGGGCATCTGTCACCTCCGCATAGAACATGGTCTGCCTGGAGCCAGTCAGTCCTACTCCGGACCTGTCAGGTAGAACAAGGAATGCTGAGACACCATGATGACCCTGCCAGCCACCCTGCTCCATGTTTCTTTCTCTGACTTTCTGATGGGTAGAACTCTGAGTGGCTTCACCCTTCCCAAATGCCACTGGTGGGTACATCCATGTAACATATGCCCCTTTAGAGTGGGGAACCTTGTGCGTGTGAGGTATCCCTTCTGTGACTGGGCTATCATATGGCAGAGGTGGGAGTCTCACACCAGTGAGAAAGAAGACCAAAGAGATGATGTTTAAGATGAGTTTGATAAAGAGGCCGAGTATTTAACCAGGGCCTCTGACTATCATAACTGCTAAGCCTGGCCCATATCAGGGGCTCCTGATTGGTTGGGGAGCCATGGAGAAACCAAAAACAGGCCTCTTCACATAAAGGACAGATTCTAACACAGTTCCAGACAGGTAGATGTGGGGCCTCTCTCTGAGGGACACTTCATGGAGACAGAAACAGAGCTGAGAGATACTGAAGACCTCCCAACTCCTAAGAGGAGGACCTCTCCTCCAAAACTGGCCACATCCAGCTCCCTCTTTATCCCACAGAGCTCTACCGGATGGCCCATTTTCCTGGTAGTCATAGCCTGTACCTATGATTGGAATCAACCAGTCTGTGCAGCCTCCAGCCTCAGTTTCCCTAGCTTATGAGGGAGACAGATCCAGCCTGTGGTCTGGTCAGGCTAGAGGCTGCCTCGAGCCTCGGCAAGTTCTAATGTCATTCACATGACAAGATAACAATAGGGAAGCCCCTTAGCTTCCTTCCCTGGGCCTAGTCATATATGACTATCAAGGGAGTGGGCTGGCTTACTTTTGGTCTTTGGAACCACTAAGTGGGTAGGCTATGGTCTGCTCAATCCCAGTAAGGCCCATAGGGACAGGTACTCTGACTTTCTCTTAGCTTCACCCTCAACCATGCTTCCTTACAGCCACACCCTCCTCTTCAAAACATAAGTCTGAGTAGGATGATCACTGGCCCTCAGTCAGGATACAGCCCAGAGGCCCTGCCTATGAAACCTCTCAAGACAAAGTTCTCTTGTCTTCAAACATCTGGCAGGACCCCCTACCTCCAAAGCTAACTTCTTCCTACCTACCTTCCATCCCTGTCTGCTCCGCACACTAGCCAACCTCTTATTAAGGTCAGCTCCTTCGATTCCCCTGCCCTAAACACTGCCATGTTGGAAGTAGACCAGCCCTTCGGCACTGGTCAACACTGGATCCAACATGGTCCAACCAGAGTTAGGTGCTAGAGGGTAAGTCCTCAGGGAGGGAGGCAGGAGGGCACTGGTTGTGTGGAATGTCCCAGGACAGAGGTAGCAGGGACTCTGGCCCTTTGTGTTGAAGGAGGGCTCAGGCCCCTGTAAAGGTGGTCAGAAGGTGGTGTTCAACCTTGCTGTGGAGTGACAGGCACCATAAGACCTTCTTCCTGACCTAAGATTTCAGAGGTCAAGGATCCACACAATATCCTGAGGCAAAGGGTGGCTTCCCATTTGAGGAAAGTAGCCTTAGTTGGCTGCCTGAGGGAGGCATGAATGACTGGCACCTGGGCTTCAGTAGGGGTGGTCCCTCCTCCTCCTGCCCCTCCCCAGGACTTGTCCTTCCCTCTCATTCCTGAACCCCCAGCTGAGAACAGAACGGTGACTCACCCCACCCCCAGCGCCCGCTGCTTAATCCCACAGGAAGTGGGGCATCTGTCGGCAGCAGCTGCCATCCAGAGCCCAACCCTACATGGCTGGGACTGCAGGGTACGGGCACAGGGTTGAGCTGCAGAACCAGCCCCAAAGCACCAGGTCTGTCCCAGCCCAGGCGCTGAGGCATGGTCCATCAACCCTCTCCCAGTCCTGTGACTGTACACCCTCAGGGATAGGGTTCTCACCCACTCCCTGACGACCTGTCTTATCCTTTAGACCACACTTGATAGCAGCCCACACTGCCAAACCTCCTTACATGTAGGTGGCAATTTGGCGCAGATTGGTGGGGTCCAGGCGGTAGCCACACTCTTCCCAGGCCTCCTTGCAGGCCACTTCTTCCAGCGAGAGCCCAGGCTGGTCTACAATGCCGGCACAGAGTTCCACCATCACTCCTACTGATGCAGGCAGTGCTGGCTGAAGTTCCCGGGGCTGATCCTGGTCCACAGCTGCTAGAGACCCTGGGCAAACACGCTCCACCTCGCCTGCATATACAGCTAGTATGGGGAGGAAACACAGCCGCATGGTGGTCTCACCTCAAAGAAATACACTCTGAGTCAAGCACCTCTTGCTGGACCTCAGTTTCCCCGTAAAGCCACCACTGTATTCGGAAAGCCCACTGCAGTGCCCCTTCCCACCTCCTGCTCACACAGGTGGTCTCACCTGGCCGGAACTGCTTCACTAATACTAGGCTTCTCTGAGAAGAGTTGAACATGAGAATGGTCACACTGCATGGGGAATGAAACTTGGTAAGGACACGCTCCCCTCCCCCCAGAGCCCCAGTTACCACCCTCCTACCTTTCTACCATACCTCCTCCTCTTCCCTTGTCAGCCCAGGAAAGGTGGGGCACACAGTCAGTCTATTGCTCAGATAGGAAGGCCACACAGTCAGGCCAGGGCCCTGACCAGTTCACAGGAAGGAGACAACATATTGGGAAGGTGGAGGCCTCTGCTGGCCAGTTTCCCAACCGTCATACCCCTCAAACCACATTAGCTCATGCTCTGGATCCTGAGGAGTAAGATCAGTAGATCTCTTCAGACCTACAAGGGCTAGCCTGCCACAAGAGGCCTGGTGTCCCCAACTACTACATGACTTAGCCGCTACCAGGCCTCAGGGATATGAGAGACTAGGCTGAGGTGGGAGGTGTCTGAAGACACCAGAGAACACAAACTAGGGTGGGGGCCCCTAGTGGCCGGGCCAGCCGCTCTCACCTGTCATGTGTCTTCATGAAGTCCCAAGACTTCTGGACACCATCCTGAAAGAAAGAGACAGGGTAGCAATCAGGAAGGGTGAGTGGTTGCCAGCAACAGATGGTGGTACACAGGCCAGACAGACCCATTGGAACAGCTCCCAGGAGGGAAGGATGCAGCCTGTCTCTACCCATCAGGAATGGTGACTTGCAGCAGGTGGGTGTGGATGAGGTTCCCCCAGAGGTCAGGATAGCCTGGTGTTCTGGGAAAGGGCAGGAAAGGCATTTCATGAGCATGAAGCACTACAGAGACCTATGCTGCCACCAAGTGTGGGAAGGAACTAGGAGAATATAGGAAGGACAGCCATGACACCCTCTGGCAGGGCAGAAGCTGTCTTGGGCCATTGGACGGTTTGCACTTGGTGGGTCTGATGATACCGAGGACAGTGGATACTTGCCCCACCCTGCCTCAGGCTCAGAATATCGCTTACACATCCCATAGTCCTGCTGATCCTGCATGTGGAACAGGCTCCCTAGATCCATGCAGCACTCAGGAAATAGAAAAGGTGGGCCCTGCAGGATAGGGAGCCAGAATGGATGTCAACAGTGCTTTGTATACAAGGTTAGGAAGGTCCCACCATTCCATCATCCATTCCACCATTCCAATGCCACTTGGCAAGACAGGCTGTCTCTGGTGGCTGGAGACCTAGAGACTATCCACCCCTAATCCATCTTGCCTAGTCCACCTTTGGGTCATTCAGTGAGCCCTGGCCAGCCCACTACACATGCTGGGGCTCCATCCAAGCTGCAAAACAGACAGGCATCTTGGTCCCGGAGACAGTGTGTGGCAGGGTAACAGAGGGAGGGTGCTGAGAAACAGCCACAAAGGCTTCTTCATTTTGGCCTACAGAGGGGAGAGCCTCACAGGTGCAGGTCCCAAATCAGAAAGGTTGACTTGAGCCTGCAGGCAGAGATATTCTGAGAGGTAGCAGCAGCCTGGTTTCCAGGGGAAGAAGAGAACCAATGTCCTGGGCAGGTCAGGCTGCCCAGGAGGCCGTTGAAGCACCACCCCACGAGGCGAGCCCAGGCCTGCCTAACATCCAGCCACCCAGGCAGGCTCCAAAGAAGGCTACCTGCCCAGGCTGCAGTAAGCCTGTCTTGTCTACCCCCATCACCTCCCTTAGGATATCACCCTATGTGACTCCAAAGGACCCTTCTGACTCAAAGTCAGACATTCTGTTAGAGCCATGGGAAGAGCCAGAGAAGCTGACATTGTCAGTGGGAAGGAGATATATCTAGAATGTAGTGATGGTTGTTCACTATGTAAAGCTATTGGGCACCTGCTTTTGGTTTGTCTACCAGACCTCTTTTGGCCAGGATCAGCAGTTAAAGGATGCTGTTCCCTACCCAGTTCACAGCCCAGCCTTGGTGTCCCTCAGCTCCTGCAGAAATGCTGCCTGGCCCCCCAGCCATGAGTGTGGCTGTTGCCTGCTTAGCTGAGCTCTGGTTACCAATGCCATCAGCGGAAATGAGCTGGTGGGCTGCCAGCCAAGGCTGCAAACCACCCCCCGCCACACACACACACACACTTCTCAGGAACTGACAGATACATTTGTCACAGGCCATAGCAAGACAAGCCTGGACCACCATGCTCCCACTGACTGCCCACCAGAGCCCAGGTCCTGGGTATGAACAGCCATAATGCCCATCCTATGTCACCAGCCAGTGAAAAGTGACCCCTATGTCCCTTAACTGAACCTAACTGCCCCCCCCAGCCTGTATTGCCCTTGGCTGCATCTGGAGAGGAATTCTGTGTCCTGGGGTCGGGGAAACCTGTGCACAGCAAACTCATGAGGGCCAAGGCCATTTTCAGGCTGGAGGCCACCATGCTGGTAAGAGGGATTGGTGTAACAGGTAGGGTGGGAGTGCTGGGCAAACACCAAGCCCTGGGTGGTTTGACCCAGTCAGGGCTACATTGATCAGGTCAAGAAAGCAGTGTGTATCTGACAGCATAGAGAATGGAAACAGGCAATGTGCCAAAAGCAGAGACCTACTAGACAGGACAATCAGGGTAGAGGAGAGGGGACCACGCTTCTGGAAGGCCACAGGTGAGACAGGAGAGAGGGTAGGTACAATAACTATGCTCAACAAATGTTTTCTGGGGACCTACTATGCACTCCCACAGTGCCAAGTGAGATAGCTATCTACAGCCGTTTGCTCTGTGAGACACCTGGGAAGTGGGCAAGGCTGAGCTGGGAAGGCTTCTTGGAGGAAGTAGCCTTTCCGATAAGGCTCGAAGGAGGAGCAAGGAAGGAGCAAAGTCTGCCATCTCAAAGTGGGCTTCTCTTCCGGGAGTTCTTCCTGCCCTGAAAGCCAGGGTAATCAATAGGTCCAACTGCATAAAAGTATCGATGGGCGGTCAGAAACGGAAGGCCAGTCAATCTGCCTTGCAGGAAAGAGAGATTATTCTCGAATGTCCTTCCCTGGCCATTCCGGGTTGACTGAGTATGAAAACCCACAGTCAGGACAGCAGGAGGGCGGAGCTTGGGTTCAGAGAACTCGCTTGGGGCGGAGGCGAACCCAGGGGGCCGGATCGCATCGAGGGGTGAGCGCGAAGGCGCGCGCAGGGGGATCACCTGGCGGTAGTGCAGTGTGAGAGGCCGCAGGTAGGGTGAGCGGGAACAGACGCCCACTGTCACCCCCTCGATGCGCTCCATGGGTGGCGCAGGGGAGAGTTCCGCAGACCGGAGCTGGCGGGCGCGGCTACGTAATTCTGGGCATGCCCAGTTTGCGCGGAGGGCGGGTCGGAGGGCGGGCCGCAGTGCCCAGGTAGCACCTGCAGAGTGCAGCTCGCCAAGGAAGCGCGATCAGGCTGGTCTCCAAGCAGGTATAAAGGGGATGAGAACTGGTAGGGTACAGAAGGACTTCGTAGTACAGGAAGCCTTCAACGGATAGGAATCAAAGGGTGAGCCAAGCAGGTGCCTGCCTGTCCCTGATTAGGACAGTCTCACCCCTCCCCAAATCTGGGGAACCAGGCAATCTCTGGAGTGCACAAAAGGGGAGAGTAGGAAGACTTCTCTCTCAAAAAAAAAAAAAAAAAAAAAAAAAAGTCAGAAGAGAAAATGCTGATGAAGGCCAGAGGAAGGGTCCCAGCCCAGGTAGAGGCTAACCTCCCCTCGCCCCGGTCTGTTTGAGAGAAAGGGCATCTTCTCCCTGGCTTTTTCTCTTCACAGAGGCCATGTTGTTTCCTACTACACTTCACACACTTACCCAGACATACAGGGCTTCAGACCTACTCCATCACAATGTCAATGTAGATGCATCCCAAGTCCCAGGCCACTCCAGATTCAATGGGAGGGTAATTCACAATATGGGGCACATGGTTCACAGGAGCCATTCTTGAAGACTAGCCAACACACACACACACACACACACACACACACACACACACAGACTTATGCCTTCAGATAGATCCTCAAAAGGCCCACACTCTAGAACATAGCATATCCCCTACCTTCAAAACCAACGTTGTTGGCCTCTGCCCTCTGACCATTTCTGCCCCTGGTCTCTGGACTCTGACTCTCATGCCTCCTGCTTCTTGGGACAATATGATCACATCTGGGGCCCCTGATAACTAGGGCCACTCTCACCTCAGGCTCTTCAAGTAACCACACCTACAAAATTCTCTTTGCCACTTTAGGTCCTGTGTGAACACAAAGCAGCCACATGGCAGGGCAGGTCATATACACAGATGGTCCTGCCTGCTGCTGGCTCAAGGATGGAGGATGCTCTAGGACAGCGTCCATCGCCTGGACGTGTCTAGGTGGGTGCTGGGTTCTGCCAGGGTTCTGTGTTTTTCTAGTGAGGTGACAGGTACCCTGTAGGTCTGGAGATTTAAGGATACTGTATGACATGAGGATCCTGAGACAGAGCTTTGGAAGGACTGTGTCAAGGCAGGGAGACCAGGGAATTCTGGAACATGAAGGTCTCTTATTTCTGGTACTCTGACAGAGCTAAGGCCCTGCCCCATCTTCCTGTGGCACAGCAGAAATATCTGAGAGAAATAACCACCCTCAGCTCTCCCTATGCCACCCCTATTCAAAGCAGAAGTCACGCCCAGCACACTTTGTTGGAATGTGCTTATTACACAGAAAGGTGACTGTGAGCAGGTACAAAGCCTTAGCTGGGAGCAGCGTGTGTCCTCCAGCGCTGGCAGGTTGCTTTGCTGTCTGATTATCTCTAGGGACAACTCCACCCACCTGTTGGCCACTTTGTGGCCTTTGTGGGACCTCACTTCTGCCTGCTTCCCGTGGGCTGGGCAAGAGTCTGAGTGCTGTATTGGCTGGACCTTCCAAGTGCCTATGTGTTTGCTTGAGGCAGCTAGGCTAGAGTTGCCAAGGAGCTAGCCAAAGTCAAAGTGACTTCTAGGATAGAGAGAGGTGAAGCAGTACTGGCTCCGGTGAGTGGGGCTAAGGCTAATGACGTTCTCTATGTGATCTTTTTCTGCATTTTAATTCTTTCTACGACAGATCATACATGTGCCTGCTCATGTGCGTGCATGTGCACACACACACACATACAGAGACACACACCACTTCTAAGTGTTTTGAAGGTCTTACTGGATAGTCCAACCTCACTTGGAACTCCTGTGCTGTCACCCAACCTCAACCTCTCAAGTGCTGGGATTCCAGTTGTGAGCTGACAACACACTGGACTCAGAACAGATAAAGGTGTTTACTGTTTGATGATGCAAGCCTGAAGACCTGAGTCCAACCTCTGAACCCACATGAGAGTAGACGAGAACTGACTGCACAATAATTGTCTCCTCTGTGACACTCCTGCCACCACTGTCGTGCACACTGTGTGTATGACATGCCCCTCGGAGTTGTGTGTCTTTCTCTACCTCTTTTACCTTGCCTTCTCCCTGAGAGCTGAGATTACAGGCATGCACCCTGGGTGCTGGGATCTGGATTTGGGTCCTCGTGCATATCGAGTGAGTGCTGTGCTCACTGAACCATCTCTTTAGCCCCTGGGGACAGATTTCAAGAGGGATAGGTCCCATCCTAACAGCTGTGGCCTCAGCCATGCTGAACATGTCTTGGGCATGCATGCATGTTCTATGCCAAACGCTATGAAGAGTTGCAGCAAACTTCTGTGGAATTAAGACATAAAGTCAGGATATTGCCCAGATTTCCCGGCCCAAACAGCTGGAAGGGGGCCAGTCGGGCAGAAGCAGGTTGGGGTGTTTTGTCAAGGGGTAGAGATTGAGCTTGGGCTTCTGACTGTGAGGAGGGTGAGACATGGGTGTCTACAGCAAAAGAACGGAGTTGGAGCCTTTCCAGGCACCAAACACAAATTTAATTCAAAATGACCAGAGGCTTTGACATAAGAACCAAGGTTTAAATGTCCTCGGGGGATAAAAAGGACAGAAACTTATGACATGTAACTTGTCAGTGACATCCAAAGAGAAAGCAATCAGGTTAGATTTGATGAAAATGTTAAAATCTTGGGCCAGTGGTGGCACATGCCTTTAATCCCAGTACTTGTGAGGCAGAGGCGAACAAATCTCTGAGTTTGAGACCAGCCTGAACTACAGAGTAAGTTCCAGGACAGCCATGGCTACACAGAGAAACCCTGTCAAAAAAAGAGAAGAAAATGTAAAAATTTTGTGCATCAGAACATGACTGTGAACAGATGAACGAATGCACAAATGTATACTCTGCCATGCAATCGAGTATTGCTAAGCCTTAAAAGAAAATTGTGGCACATGCTACAAATGATGATCTCTGAGGCAGAATGAAATGAATCAGTCAAAAGAACCATGTGCTTCCATTCATGAGGTCCCTGGGCTCATAGATGCAGGAGCATGAATGGGTGCCTGGGAGGGGGGTTAGGAGTCACATAGTGGGAACAAGATCTTTGTTTGGGATAATGACAGTGTTCTGGGTGGAAGAGCATAATGACAGTGAGTTTAATGCCACTGAACTGTGGTCACAATGGCTAGGAACGGCGGCAGAAACTTTAATCCCAGCACTTGGAGACAGAGGCAGGTGGATCTCTGTGCGTCCAGGCCAGCCTCGTTTACAGAGGAAGTTTCAGGACATTCAGGGTTGTTGACCTGTCTCAGCACACACACACACACACACACACACACACACACACACACACACACACACACACACAGTGGTTACAATGGAACCTGTAATCCCAGCACTGAAGAGGTGGAGGTAGGAGATTCGGGAATTCAAAGACCACATCTGCTACATAAGACACTGCTTTAAAACAAACTAAAAAGAAAAAATGGTGTGGACAGTAAATGTTGAGTAGGTGTTAAGAAAAAAAATCTCAAAGTTAGCCTTGAACTGTCACCAATTCTCAAACTTCCAAATTAAAGTGCAGGGATAACAAGAGTGCAATTTTAAAAATGTTGAGGTGTTATGTGTTGTATTTGTGTATTATACTCCATTAAAACATTGTGAGGTAGGGTGGGTTTGTGTCAGAGACGAGAGAGACAGAAGATGCCTGAGGATAAAGTCCAGAGAGACTCTTAGAGGAGAAGTGACCATGCAGGGGCATAAGCAACGAGTCTCACAGCCGTCTCCTCTACTCCCTCGAGTGGTATGGGGAGGCTGGTGAGGCCCCCATCATATCTCTGGGGTGTCATGGCTGCTCCCATCCCTCCTGCTGTGTTCTAGAAGGCTCTCTTTGGGCAGGTACCCAGCTCTGAATAGTCACTCCTCAGTGGCACTTCTCATGTGGGAGCTTTTCCTAGATGTCTAATCTTCTAATGCCTGCTGCTGTCTCAGGGTCCTGAAAGAACACAAGAACGCTCTGCTTTCTTCACTAGGACTGGGCTCCATCCAGCTGGCCGTCTGTTCTTGTGAGCCGATCTCCTTACATGTCACCGTAGACTCTGGGTCTCCAGGAGACAGCTGTGTTGTAGACTCAGAAACTAGGAGCCTTGGGTCTGCCTGTATGTTATCAGGCTGTAGACTGCTTTCACCTGTCCCTCATCAACTCTGTAACTCTGTCCAAGGAAGTGTGGTGACACCAGAGGGGTCTAAGAGTGCATGTGTGCACATGTTAGACCAAGCCTGGGTCTTCGTGTAGTGGTGAGCATGAAAATGAGCTCTTGTGCAGCTGAGGCAGAGCCAAGCTCTCTGTAGCTAGCTTAGAAGAATCCCCAGATGGGCAAGGACAGAATGGATTTTGTGGACAAGTGGCCAGGATCTGGGCTTCAAATGAAGCTTGGAGGGCTGAACTCCAAAAAGTTCCTCCCTCTCCCTGCTGGGATGCTCACTCTAAAGCCTGTCTAACCAGAGAAGAGGTGTGGGGGGGCAAGGGACCAGCCCACCTGACTCACTAGCTACTTCTACACTGCACTGCCCTAAGGGTGTTGACAGGGGGCGCCAGCGTCCCCCAACTTCCTGTGAGGGAGGGGCCTTGTGTCTTAGTCTGTAAAGTGTCATCCTCAGTCACAGGTGACACTCCCTTACCCTGTCCCTCTATACCTTTGTGCCCAGCCCCCAGCCATTATAGGGTCACCTCTTGTCAAGGGCCTATACAGACTATTAAGTCAAAGTAAACATAGGACTGAGATTGGCAGGACTTGCTGGAGTGGGCAGTTGCTGATAGATAGTTATGGGGGACAGTGGCCATCCCCCACATCCCCGTCACACTTGACCTCCTTTCCTATGTGTAGACCTGACTGATCTAACCCCATCCCCCAGGGCACCCTTCTTGTGGACGTGCTCCTGTCACCTCAGACTAGGAGCTGGACCAGGGCCGCACATTCTTAACCTCCAGGCGCCCCTGGGTCTCCAAGGGAAGCAGTTGAGCCCAGAGCTCTGGCTTGCTGGTTTCTGCAGGAGCCCACCCGGAAAGCACTGGTCATGAACAATGCCTGCGTGTGACGGGCTTTCCCTCTGTGAGAGAAAATAGTTCCATAGAATAGCAGTTTCCTGCATTTGTGCCTGGGCCTTCAGGGGTGACTCATGCTTAGACCGACCAGAAAGAAATGGCCCTGGAGCTCCTCCCCACCTCCAGCTCTGAGGCAAAGCAAGGGTCCACATTTCTCTGTAGCCCCTGGCCTCTGGGGTTTTCGGTCCCATCCCAGCACCAGGCATCACCTGGGCTAGCAGATGACATGGAAGTTTCCTACTACAAGTGTAGGTTCAAAGCCAAGAGCTGGGTGGAAGCAGTGAGGAGGGAGACGCAGCTAGATTATCCAGAGACAAAAGGTCTAGTGAGAGAGGCCAGTGGCTACTGGTCCTGAGAAGGCCACTCACTGTTCTTTGCACAGGTCCCTGTAATGAAGACTGGCCTATAGGGGTGTGGACATCCCTTGACATGAGAAGAGTGGGCAGGGAAGCTAGTTAGCACCCCACTGTGAGCGGGGTAGTCCTGAGAGACCTAGGTGGTGGTCTGGAGCAGTGAGTATAGCTTCAGGAGAGCTGACAGCTGTCCTCTAACTCGGGGCCATGCAGGGGAGTCTTTTCAGACCAGAACACAGAGCATGGAAGAGCACCACAGCTGGCACATGGGCAGTACAGTACACTTTGCCTGCTGGCGTACCAACATGCTCTAGGAGACCATTAGCTGTGGTTCAGTCCTTAGCCCACCAGGCTGCCTGTCCAGGTCTGTTCTAATGCAGTCTGTGGGAGGACAAGGAACTCATGCCACTCACTGCTAGCCTATTGTAACAGTCTGGCCAGTCCTGCTTGACCACCTATCTCCCAGGTCCTCTGGAACTTCACACACACACGCACACACACACACACACACACACACACACACACACACACACGCACACACGCACGCACGCACGCACACACACACACAAACGCACTTCTTCCAGTTCTTGCCCTTCTAGACACAGCATAGTTCCGAGAATGATAGTTCCAACTCCTCTGGGCTGACTGTGGTCCCATCTCATGCTGTTGCCTTTCTCCTTTCCAAGGTCCCTGGCTTAGGCACGGCCCATCCCTCTCCTAAGCACTGCCCATCTTGACTTAACCTGAAAGAGTACAGGCGGTTCAAATCTAGCCCTAACTGCTCTCCCCCAGACTTTGTGACCTTCCATGCTCTGTTCACAGGCATCAGTATGGTAGGGCTTCCATCCCGAGAGGATCCAAACCTTTGAGAGTGTCTCCGGCTTGTGAAAGGCCACGAGGCTATGTTCTGTGGGATGCTATGCCTTCTTTGGTCAGCACAAACTTCACACCGTGGCTAGAGAGACTCAGTAGATAAGACATGCCCAAGGGGCAATGATCTAGTTGGGTGTGGCAAGGAGGAGCTGGTTGGATGTCCATCAACTCACCTGGAGCATTCTCCACTCACTCTGCAGTGAGGTGAGTATGTAGGGACTCTCTTCTTCTTTTTTAATATTTATTTATTTATTATGTATACAGTATACAGAAGAGGGTGCCAGATCTCATTACAGATGGTTGTGAGCCACCATGTGGTTGCTGGGAATTGAACTCAGACCTCTGGAAGAACAGCCAGTGCTCCTAAACTGCTGAGCCATTTCCCCAGTCCGGGAATCTCTTCTTAACCCAGGGAAACCTGATATCCCAGTCACTTGCTGTCGGATTGTGATATCCTAGCATCTAGAAGAATCCAGGACAGGCACAAGTACCCTGGCTTTGTGGGCAGCAGTTTTGTTGCTGGCTCCTGTGTGTGATCCCTATTTGAAATAGCAGCATGAGATCCCGGTTTTTGACTGGGCATTGAGGCCCGGAAGAGGGGAGGGAAGAACTGTTTTGCTCTACACTAGGTAGTCGTGGGCATCTGGGTAAGGACCATGGTGGACGGTAGGGCAGAGGGGCGGACTTCCCTCTTCCACGGAGCTGACTCTTGGCCAGGTGTGGGCCTCCAGAGATGAGCAGTCTGGCAAGCAGGACCAAAGTCCGTCCACCGATCCCCACGATGCTCAGGAGAGTGAGCAACTACAGGACTCACAGTCCGTACCACAGTCCCTTTCTCAGAAGAGTCCCAGTGGACTATTTCTGCAGGGGAAGTAGTGGGAGTGGAGTTTCCACGCATTTAAATTCCATCCAAATCGGCGGTTAACTTCTCTGAGCCAGTGACCCTGCGCCCAGGATTCGTGGAAGGCAGCAGACCTGGAAGGGGCCCCACAATCTGGGGACCTTCCTACGTCCCTCCCCCAGCTCTATAGGATCCCAGCCCCCACCACTTCTCCAGGAGGAGACATTCAGCTCTCCCATCCACCCAACAGGCCTGGGACGGAGACGAGCCCCCGAGACAGGACCCCAGGCTAGGCTGGCCTCTGAAACTGGGTTTCCTGCCACCCGCCCCCTGCTCGGTCCTGCAGGAAGTGGCCGCCTCCTGAACAAAGGGGCCGGCGGACAATGGCCATTGAATTGGGCTGGGGAGCTCGTGCGGGGACAGGCCACCAGCTGCCTGCGCTGATAAGACCCTGATCGCCGGCCCAGTAAGACGCGGGGCAGCGCGCGCGTCCCTAACCACCGTGCGTCTCCATTGCAACCCACAGAAGCCCAGAGCTCGCGGAGGCCTGCGCGTGGGTGGCTGGGGACCAATAGGAAGTCGGCGCGCCCCGCTTTCGGACCAATCTCGGGAGCGCGCGGGGAGCCTGGCACAGCTCACAGCTTTGAAACCGCCCCTTCTGGCTCCTCCCCTAGGGAGGCTAGCGAGCAACTAAGACCGCTGACCAGTGCCTGACTCCTGAGCGGCTCTTGAGAGCTGGTGTGATGGTTTGAAGAAGAAGAGGAAAAAAAAAAAATATCCCAAAGCGCCAGACGTCTTCCATGTTGATGCTGGGAAACGTCCTTTCAGGGCTGCGGTTCTCTCGCATTATTTTGGGTGGCATGGGTGCCGGAATGGCCGCAGTATCGCCTAATTTTCTGAGAGGTTAATGTCCTGGAAACTAGCTGCCCGTGCCGGTGCCGGCTGCCTAGATTCCACAGATACTCGCACGGCATAGGAGGATCTGCTCCAGACACCTCCTTTCCCCTCAACGCGAAGACGAAGACATATTATAAAGCCAGGCCAGATTCCTGCTCCTGGTGACATTGAGCATTAGCCAACATAGACATTGTGCGCCCTCTGGGACCATATCTGGAAAACTCCCTGGACTTGGATGCTTTGGAGGCCTGCATGGTTCACACTGAAGCCAACTCCAGAGAGGAGGGAATGGACACTGCCTTTCCCCAAGTCTCCAAGTGCCCACCCTAACCTGGTGCGGTTCTGAGTGAGCCCACAGAGCTGTGATTAGTGTACGTGGCATCTGTTGTAGTTGTAAGGAAGAGCTCAGCTGCCCCAGAATGACAGAGTCGTTGGGGAGGGATATAAATTGGCTCCTCCCATAAGAGGGCAAAGGCTATAAGTCTGTGGAAACTGAGACAGACTCCTATTCCTGGACAGAGTGAGATGGCCCTTGTCATTTCCAGTCTTGGCAGACCCCAAGCAGATGGGGCAGGGAAGGGTCTGCTTCGCTTGGCACTGTACAGCTCACAGCACTTCCTGCTTCATCTCCACAAGCAGGCGGCCCCTCCCCCAATAAGTTAAGGCCTGCGGGCGGCTCCCCACCTCCCCCCAGCAAGAAGCCCTTTTGGAGAAGGGAAGAAAGATGCAACAGCAGCAGCAATGGAGACTGGGGTGAGGGCGGAGCCAGGTGTTGGGTCGCACATAGAGACACAAGGATCCGAAGTGCTTAGTGATGAGATGCCCGTAACCCACCTGCTCTACTTCTTGTATTGAGACCATTATGTTGGCAGCCCTGGTGAGAAGGCCAGCCCTGGCAGGGAGCATGCCATGTGGTGACCACTTGCCGGGGCCCCAGGAGCTGGGTGCGAGTGCCTTAAGACTAAGTGTGGTGCCTAGAAGACAGTGCATGAGTGTGGCCCTGCTAATGCAAAGGTTGAGCTAAGCAGTCCCTGTGTGGCTGTCGGTGGGCACTGTCGGTGGGCAGGCTCGGTAGTTGTGGCCATAGCATGGCAGAGTGCTGAGGTATGGGAGGGCTGCACTGAGAGGCCACCACAGGACTCATCCTGAGTCACATAGAAAACCGGGTTAGTGTGCCTTTCCTGGGGGTGCCCCCTCTCCTGGGCACCTGTGCACTGCTGTTGCCTAGTTAGGTTGATACACCTGTCATATTCTCCTTTGCCTCCCTGGCCTAGCACTGGCCGCCTTCTCCACATTGACCCTGGTTAGATCACATCTCCTGGCAGCTGTGTGAGATACCTTGCACACACAAGGTCCTTTCTCACCACACTATCCAAAAGTGCAGCTAGACAAGCCATTGGACAAATGTGTCCTGTTTTGTGAGCCATTCAGGCCAGGCTGAGGACACCTGGGCCTGAAAAGGCAGATGTCCGCAGATCTTCTGGCCCTACCAGAAGTCTGCAGGAAGTGGGAAGCCCTTGGCTTCCAACCCTGCCTTTATCAGCCTTCATGGCTTCCTGCTGTAAAAGTGGTCTGCTCCCCCACCTTGGCGCCAGGACGTCGGGTCAGTGGTGACTCACCCAGTGCCCAGCATGAGGACGTCTTGGCCCCATGTCCTTCTGCTTACCTTCACAGCACTTGTGCCTAGCTATTAGGTCTCACAAGCTGGCTTCTTCTCCAAGGCCCTCACAGCAGGGCACACCTCTGCAAAAAGTATGACACCCCAATCTCTGGGCACCTATCCACAGAGGCCAATCTGTCCCTTGTCACAGGGTTCTGCTCACACCGCCCTACACTGTACACCATCATGTCTTATCCTTATAATCTTTCTGTTGCCACCCAGGTCCCAAGTATGTGGAGACCTGCCTCTTGTTGATACTTTGTGTCCTGTCTGGCATGGCTCTGAGATGTCCCAGTGTAACCCTACATATCTCACTGTAGGGCCTTGGGAAGGTTCTCTCAGCCCTTTTCCATTCTGAGTGCCTGCATTTCATGGGCTTGTCTCTGAGCTTTAGTGGATTGTTAGCAGAACCTTGAGGCATGTTGCCCCTGGCAAAATTGACCCTCCACCTTTCCCACAGTGCACTCTTCACCCAGAACACCCCAGGATTTGCTGTGAAAAGATGGGAGCTGGGGTTGGGATAGTTGAACCCCCTTGGCCCTACATCCAGAAGGCTGGTGAAGTGGGGAAGGACAGTCTATCCGCTTGGGCTCTTGCCTACAGGGGAAACACTTCTCCTTTGCACAGGGCTTCCTGTCGATGCCTGTGAGTCTGAGTGGAGGTGATGGCTAGCTGTTAACTTGACACAAACCATTGGCCTAGTAACTAGCAATGTCAACTGAGAAACTGCCTCCCTCCGCAGCTTTGGGCTGTGGGCATGTCTGTAGGTCATTTTCTTGACTGATGTTTGATGTGGGAGGACCCAACTCATTGTGGGCCATGCCATTCCTGGGAAAGTGGTCCTGGGTTGTCTAAGCAAGCAAGCTGAACAAACTTTGGAGAGCAAGACAGTAAGCAGAGTTCCTCCAAGCTTCCTGCCCTGACTCCCTATAACCATGGACTAGATCAGGACAAGACATGTAAGCCTAGAGAACCCTTTCCCTCTTCCCAAGGTGGGTTTGCTCAGCATTTTAACAGCAACAGACTGGAGAGATGGCTCATCAGTTGAGAGTACTGTCTTGCAGAGGGCCCAGGTTCACCTTCTGGTACCCATGTGGTTCGCAGCAATCTGCAACCCTAGTTCCAGGGATCTGATACTCTTTCCTGACATCAGCAGGCACCAAGCATGCAAACAGTCCCACATAAAATTAATAAATCTAATGAAAAATTTTAAAAATATCATGGCAAGAGAAAGCAAAGCAGGACAAGAGTGTAGCCTGTGTTCCATCCAGGCTGTGTAGCCTGAGCTGTGACCATGCCCCCACTCCAAGTTCTCAGTCTGAGTCATTGCCACTAGGCTAGGAAATCTTGTTCTTGAACAGCAACTTGTCTGGAGCACACCTGCCAGGAATATCCCCCCAGAAGCCAGCCCTCCACAGGCTACTGAGCCTGATCCCGCCTCATCATCCTAGATTCTGTCTAGAGAGCTCTGTCCATCTTGCAGGCCTCTGAACATAGCCCTACCAGAACCCATTTCTTCACACATCCTCATGAGCCTCTGTCAAGACCCTGACTTTGGAATAGTTCCTGCCTTCTTCCACCCCACATCCTGCATTCATGAAGGTACCTCCCAGGCCCTTTCTGTTCCTACCAGCCATGGAATAGAGGAAGACCAGCATGCTATTCTACCAGGTCCTGCCTAGCTGTCTAGCAGGCCTCCATTTGTCCTCTGCTGAGAATCTCCCCACCCACACCCCCACTTTTGTTCTGTTCAGTCTCACTCTACAGCATATGCTGGCCTTGACCCTCCTGTCTGTTTCTAGCACTGTGCCACCCCACCAGTTTGCTTGTGAGACTCCTCACGTGTCAATGGATAAATACATCATCTCTCCCGCAAGCAGCCTGAAGGCTTACCAGCTGTGCCATTGGCTTTACTGAGGCAGTGCCAGTGACTGCTCAGAACATCTCACAGATGACAAAAAAATTTTTTGGGGGGGCCTTTATGTGTGTATGTGTGTGGTTGGAAAGATTATCCTGGAGCCTTGGAGTAGTATACTCCAGCCTCTCAGCAGGTGGTGGGCATAGGACTGCCTTCAGCTTTTCTGCTACACTTACAATTAAGTGCAAGTGACTAAAACCCCACCCAGGGACCTGCTTTCCTCCCCCACCCACTTTGGTTTTTCAAGACAGGGTTTCTCTGTAACTCTGGTGTCCTGGAACTGGCTTTGTAGACCAGACTGGCCTCCACCTGCCTCTGCCTGGGATTAAAGGCATGAGCTGCCATCTGGCCTGTTGCTCCTTTTTACTTCCAGTTGGAATACACTCTCTCCAATGCACTGAACTTGTCTGTAGGTAATAGGGTAGTGGTGCCTGGCTCTTCAGGAATTAGGAAGTAGCTCAAAACAGTGAAAATCAGCAGCCACTCTCTGGGGTTCAGCCCAGCACGTGCTCCTTAGGTGAGTGCTCCAAGGTGATGAAGACCACCTCAACAAGCCTGTGCCACTTCTGAACACAGTCACTGAAGACAACATACTGATCCTATTAGCCTCTACCTCCACCCACTACAGTCTGAACCCTGCTGCTATCCTAGGGCATTTCTATCCTAGGGCAAGGGTCAGTCCAGTTGCACTGGGCAGGGAGGGGAGGCTGGCCATTCCCCCAAGATATACTGTGTGATCGGGCCATGATCATTTCCCCAGGTTCTGCTGAGGCAGTTGCCTGCCTGATAGCTATTCACACCTTCATATTGGGGGACAGGAGTTACACCATATGGCAGAGTGGATATTAACTTCAGGATATTAACTCATGGACTTCTTTCTCCAATTTTGACTCAAGCTCGGGCCTTGCAGGTCTGCTAGGCCTGTGTGGGCAGCAAGGGTGGCCTGGGAGCTCAACTTTGCGGCCCAGGTGCCAGTGATGTCCTCTCCACTGTGTTGCTTTCACTAGGTTGGGATACAAGGTGAATTTTGCATTAAAGCCTTTGCAGATGTTCCGGGAGCACTTCCATGCTCCTCCCCATCCAGGGTCAGCTGGGATGGCAGGAACCAAGAGTATGGCAGAATGAGGCTCAGGACAGGCTAGACCCAAGGTCAGGTTGAGGACTGAAAGTGAGTGATAGTTGAGAAGGGTTGGGTCCACCAGCTTGGGGCCACTGCCCTTATGGGTCTTAGCCAGGCCCATTGTTTATGGACAATAGCTCTCCTGATCTAGGTTCCTCTCCCAACAGGAAAACCATAAAGTCTGCCCATTACCACTGCCCACAGCCCCTTCAAGGCCTGGGCAGACCTCAGGCGCCAAGTGCAGCTTGAAACCTGGCTCCATCCTTTGCCAGCCTATTCCAGTCCAGACACCCTAAGGGACCAGCTTTCCCTTCAGGTATGTAGCTCAGGGCATAGACACAGGTTCTGACCACCAAGGAGACAGTAGCCCATCTCACTAGAGCTCAAGTAGAGGGCTGAGCCCCCAAGTCCTTCCTGAAATTCACTATGGGCTAGAGACCCTTTCCTGCAGTTTACTCCCCATATGACATCAACCCCCACCCCCACCCCCACCACTTTACCTAAAGCTGACTTGATACCTTTGTGTCCCGTAAGAGGCCAGGGCACGTCTGCAGTGACTAAGTTAAGGGCTAGAGGGTGCTGGTTGTACAGTGAGTACCTTAGGCAAAAGCAAGCCTTGGAGGTGTGCTGCTCCAGGAGCTGTGTGCCAACCCTCTAAGCTCAGCTGGTTCTGAGGCACCCCTATTGGTCAGACTACAGAGTAGGGGGCAGGTTCAGTGACAGGGCCAGTCCTACTATACCACACAAGCAATGGTACAGCACCCGAGCTCAGCTCTAACTGCTGAGTATGTCCAGCAAGGTCCTTGACAAACAGTGCTGCACATAGCCACCAGAGGGTGCAGCCCAAGCCAACCACTAAGCTTGCAGACAAGTACTTCAGTTCACCAGCAAGCAGCAGGTCTTGTACCTCTGAGGCTGTGTCTGGCTTATCCACTTACTGTGCCCTCCACTTCTGCCCAGACCTGAGCTTCTAGCTCATCTTTTCTGCTGTTTCCCCACCCCCATCTGGGGTTTACTGGGCCAGGGCAGTGTAAGCTAAGGGCTTGGTAGCTCTGGGCTCTGGTACTGAATAATAAACGCCATCTAGCTCAAGACCACCAGGGGATGTTCAGGTAGCTACTATCTCAAGGAAGCATACAATCTTATGAGTAATCAGACTCATGCTTGCCTACCCTCAGGGTAAGGACACAACCATATAGGTCATGTAGGAACCCCAGTCCTGACAATGATAAGCAAAATTCCAGCACCTCAGGAGGGCTACCTCCTCCAAGGTGCTCCCAGGCAGGGTTATCCAGGGCTTTCTTGGAGTAAGCCTGCTGTCCTTGGCAGGATCCGTGCACTGTTGGAGGCTGCTAAGCTATGTGCAGAGAGCCATGCAAGCTTCAGAGGAGGGCTACAGAAAAGGACAGGAAGAGTCTCAGAAAGTAAAGGTGGAGACACCCTCAACAGACACCATTGCCAATATGTAACACCAGCCTGTGTTATGGATGTCACCACACCTGGGTACAGCCATCAGAGGACCTCTCATTTATGGGGTATGGAAACTACCTTGGTATCTTCCACCTCAGCAGTGTAACAAATGGATTAGCTTGGGGAGAAGCCAAGCAGGTGTTTTGTTCCGGTAATCAGAGCATCTTCTGTGCCTAGGAAGAGCCCATGATTTCAGTTACTGTCACACGCTTACCTGGCAAGGGTCACACCCCAAGGCTTCAGAGATGGTCCTCCAGGGAGGGGCAAATGAAGTCAGACACTGCCTACTACACTGACGTAGGATATTCAATTCCTGTTGGGGTGTGCCCAGAGTTTGCAAAGGTTTTAGAGGGGCTGTGGGCCTGAAGGATTGGTAGCCTGTGGCATACTATGGCTCCAGCAACCCAGACAATCTCTTCTCTAGGTCAAGGCCTTTCAGGGGTTGGCCCAGGCTTGGCTCCCTAGACTGGAAGAGCTCTCAAGAAACCACCCTGCTGGGCAGTGTTGATACACACCTTTAATTGCAGAGGCAGGTGGATCTCTCTGAGTTTGAGGGCAGCCTAGTCTACAAAAGTGAGTTCCAGGACAGCCTGGACTGTTACACAGAAAAATCTTGTCTCCGGAAAAAAGAAAGAAAGAAACCATCCTAGTCAGGACATGCTGGTACACGTCTTTAATCCCAGCATTCAGGAGGCAGAGGCAGGCAGATTTCTGAGTCTAAGGCTAGCCTGGCCTACAGAGCAAGTTCCAGGACAGCCAGAGCTACACAGAGAAACCCTGTCTCTAAAAAATAAAATACTCTCCCCCCAGTCCCAAAACAAAACCTGACCACCACCAACAAAAACAAACCACCCTAGACCCAATTTCATCTACTGCCTATAACACCATGGTCCACTGCCCCTAACTCAGCCTAAACTGCTGAGCAGAAAGAGATTATCCACCATGCAGGAGGCAACCTGCAGAGGGCACAGAAGAGTCTCCCTCAGCCCCCTTTCTTTACTGAACCCCTGTCCTATGCCTCTAAGGGAGAGCAAGGAGGAACGTTGGGTCTAACAGGGTTCCTGAGATGTATGCACCCGTTTCTCCCAATAGCAACCCCCACTAAAGCCTCTGGAATTCCTTGTAGGGTCCCTGCCATCTAGCCAAGCATAGAGGCAGAGATCTGAGGGTGGCAAATATCCATCCAGCTGGACCCATGCCCCATCCCCATACATGTGTGGGAGAGGAACAGACTCCTATTGTGGCTGGAGCAAAAGTAAGATGTGTGTGTCCCCTGGGTCCTAGACAGGTCTCTAGACAGGTACCAAGGACATGACCAAAGGAGGTACATGGTCAGAGCTCATTCTCCACCTTTGAATTAAGTATGAAGAAATGCCCTGGGGGCTGAAGAGATGGCTCAGCAGTTAAGAGCACTGACTGTTCTTCCAGAGGTCTGGGGTTCAATTCCCAGCACTCACATGGCAGCTCACAACTGTCTGTAGTTCCAGTACCCAGTTCCAGGCAAATACCAAGGCAAGTAAATAAATTTAAAAAAAAATTAAATAAAAGAAAGAAATGCCTCACTCCCCACAGGGTTTATTTCCTCCTGCTCCTGTAGGGATCCAGTTGGGTAAAGTAGCTGGATAGGAAACTGGGCTTCAGGGTGGGCTGCACAAGCTTCTCACTGGGTCCAATAGCTCAGAATGGAAAAGCTACAAGTGGGAACAGTGCCTCACTGCATTGCACTGCTATGACCTCTCATTCTGTGGCCTAGCTCCTATAAATAGCCCCTCCCTTACCTCTAAAGACAGGCATACGCTCTGCTAAACTCGGATTATCACTGACTGCTACTGTCTTGCCCTGGTGATCACCCAGTTTGCAGAGGATGGTAGTAATTAGGTTACCAGTTCAGGGGGTTGGCAAGAACCTTGGATAGTGTAGCCTGCAGGTCCCTCCCCTGGCAAAAAGGCAGTAGGAGAGTGTAGAGGAGACAGGGAGAGTAGGGTTTCCTGTCTACTCAGCACTCAGGTCTGTACACAAGACAAGGTTCCAGTCTAGAACACTGGATCCAATAGACTCCCTCTTCCGCCCTTTCCTGCTTCTAAGGTCCAGTGTAGTGAGGCCTGCTTTTGCCCTAGGAGGCTGCCTAAGGCACTGCTCTGCACTCTGGGAAGATCTGAGGCAGAGGATCCTGCTGTGGTGATCTCAGTCTGAAAAGAGCACATAGAAATGGACCAACTGTATGCAGAACAGAATGTATGACCCATTGCCTTCTTGAACCTTACCTAGTGCAGGGGGCAGCTCACACACAGCTGCCCCTGATTGGGACCTTACTCCCTAGCACCTGGGTCTCTCAACCATTTCAGGACGCTCCCACTATGCTACTCACCCATCACTCAACCGCTCACTGTCCCCGTCTCTCTGCTCTGACTTTATTCAACCCTCTCGTTGGTAGTGTGAGACTCAATTACTTCACAAGACCACTCCAGCCTTACTGCCTCTTGCTCACTTTCCAGGACTGATGACACACCCACACCCTGCGGTCTCACAACAGACAGACAAGGCATAGCTGAGGAGCAGACCTCAGTTCCTGTCCCACGTGCTTGTTTCTATTCCTGAAGATCTTGCTGCCCATTCCCTCACTCCTCTCTCTCCAAGCCATAGGCAAGTCCTGTCACATATAAGCATACAAACACCCTAAAAATGGTCTGCACCAGTGTCATGGCTTCCTACATAGTTCTGACATCATTCCTGTAAAGCTGGCCCCGACCCTAGAAGGAAGGACCCTTGATTATAGTTCCACACTCCCATACAGAATCCAAAAGCATTTTGCAATCTTCTCATCAAAATCACTGTACCTGTCCCTCACCCCCACATCCCTCATTATCTCAGGCCTGGCCCCACCTCTTGATTTGAAACAGAGTCAAGTGCTCTGCCTCAGCTCTGGTAGTGAAGACTCACATCCAGGGCTGCATCCAAGAAAAGGAAGCCTGAGTTAAGTGCACTGAGGATAGTCCTGGGCCTTCTGAGGAAACAGCTTGTGGGCTTTCTTGACAGAGGGTTCTGTTCCTTGTGATGGGGCATGGCCATAACCCAGAACTCCACATAGGTTGTGCTGGACATTCACAGGAAGCTGCAAACAGGTGCACGTGGTCTGCTGGTCTAGTCTCCACTTTCTGGAAGCTGCTGATGAACTTCACTAATATGATACAGGGTAGCCCCCAGGGCTCCTGGGAGTACAACTCTTGAGTCCTAAGCACGAGGCCGAGGCCTGTAACGCTCCTGGTGGTTCAAGACAGTGAATGGACATTACAGACGGTAGAGAGCTCATGTCCGCTTCAGGGGGAAGCTGGGGCTCCAGACTATGGCTGCTAAGCATAGAGCAGTAGCTGCCACATGTCTTCTGCCCAACACCCATTGCTCCAGGATGTGAGGGGCAGGCAGAGAGAACACTGGCAGCAGGCGAAAACCAGGGCTGTACTTCCTGGGGGAAGCCCCGCTGTGCACACAGAGCCTGCCTGAGAATTTCTGCTAAATCAATGACTAGTAGATGAGGCCATGAAGAGGGATCCAGACCTAGCTACTCCCTGACCATGTTTCATTACACATAAACACACAGCTGGTCTCCCTTCCTGGGCAAAAATAATCCTTACATTGCTCAAAACATGATTCCCAACAGTAAGTGTGATGAGGGCCACAGTGTGGCGGTGGGAAGAGAGCTTCAGATCAACTTGGGCAGTGCTTGACTGGTTGAGTCCCAGAAATCATGCCTGTGAGCTGTAGCCCCAGGGCCCATCTGACCCCCATAAAACAGACACATTCCAAGTCCAGCACCAGGATGCTGCCTGGCCTTGAGTTCCACTTAGTAGCCATCATCCTCGTCACCTTCACAGCCGTAATCTGCAAAGGACAGAGAGTTGTGGAAGTCCAGGCAGTCCTCTGCTGCCACAGGGAGCCACCTTCACGTTACCAGCTCCCAGCACCAACCCTATTTCCTCATCTCACAGGCCCTACCCACCTGAAGTCCCAGGATTTCAATCAATTCCCAGGCCGGGCTCTGGCTCCTTCCTGGGCACTGTAGACAGTATGGCCAACCTAGATATTTCCCTATGGGTTAAATAGCCTCCCCTATGACTCCCAACAAACCCAGAAGCCTGACCTTCATAGCAGATGCCTCACCTTCCCGTGAACTGGCCTCCTCACCTTTGCCTAGCTCCTTATAGCACACTCAAGAGTCCCAGAATCTACACCGCCAGTCTTAAGCAACTTAGTTCCCTTCTTCATAGAGAGAATTTTAGTTTGTAGCCAATAGGCTCCTATTTGGAAATCACTTGGGTAGATGGCTGTGTCTTTCTCTGGATGCCCCCTCATCGAATTCCTGTAGTGTGCCCATAACCATGTGGGCCCTACTCACCATTGCCACCCATCATCTGCAGAGCACTGACACAAGGCTCTCCATCCTCTTCTTCAGCATCCTCCTCGTCTGCATCCTCGTCAGGATGGTACGACACAGGGCCACTTTCCACCAAGACTGCTGATGACTTGATGGGCTCAGCTCCCAGGGCAGGGGAACTTGAGAGCAAGGCCTGGAAAGAGAGGGCCTGTTTTTGAGATGAAGCAGTGTACTGCCTTCCTGACTGTTGTCAGGCTCTCTCAGTCTGGGCATGGGCACTCTCAGAGCTCTGCCCACATCTGAGCTGATCAGAATGTCAGCTTCCCTCCCAGAATAAACTAGCTCCTTCTGCTCTCCTGGGGCTATGAAGTCCCAGCCCTCCTTCCTTAAAAGCTGTTATCACCAGAGGGAATGAAGGTCCTGTGCCATGCAATCTAGGCTCTGCCCACACTAGTCCACAGTGGCAGTTAGCTTACCCTCAGCCCCAGAGCAGCAGGCACTTAACTTGTCCTTACCACCTGCCTGCTCCACTTCTGTGACCCAGGTACCCTCACACCCTGGGCTTCAGGATTTTCTGCTGGAGACAGGCCAACACTGGAGCAGCAACCAACTGGGCCTCTTCCTGCCAAGCCTGATGGCAATTTGTGTTCCAGAGGCCCTACTACTCCAGCTGTGCAGGACAACATACCTCTTCCACAGCTGCCTTCTTAGCTGGCTGTGTAGACACCAGAGGCCTAAACCTGGAAGAAAGTGTAGAAACAGCTTCAGTTCAGGAAAGAGAAAGAAACAGGAGGGGAGGGATAGATGGAAGGATGGAGTGTGTGTGTGTGTGTGTGTGTGTGTGTGTGTGTGTGCCGCACAGAGACTGAGGCCCTGTTGAGGCAGCTTCACAGTCTATAGGCTCAGTTCATACCTGCCTGCTGCCCATCACTGACTAACAGGACTGAGGCCCTGGACCAGGCAGATGCGTGCTCTCATAGCAGGTCCAGCTACACCCTGGAGGCCACTCTTGCCATCCCACAGGCATACCTTCCCAGAGACACAGAACTTCCACCACTCCTGCTAGTATCTCACTAGTCTCGCCCAGGCTCTCTTCCTACCCTTAGGCCTCCTTCTCACCTTAGGTTTTATCTGTTCCTCAGATTTTACTACCACTGCTGCTGTGTCCATCCTGATTTGACCTGGTTCTGCATTACTCAGTGCCCACCATTATTCTGTCATGGATGGGAGATATATAGACACCATATACAAACACAAGCTGGCACATGCCTTTAATCCCAGTACTTAGGAGTTTGAGGCCAGCCTGGTCTACAGAGTGAATTCCAGCACAGCCAGGGTTACACAAAGAAACCCTGTCCCAAACCCTGCCCTGAAATGCAAAATCTATCAGGTGCCTCCCCTTTTGGCCATGTAGTGGGCACCCCAATGTCAAGGCGATGGACTGTCGAAATTTCCATCCACTTTGGACAGATATGTAAGGCCATGGACAGCGACCATGTGCAAGAGTTCATGACATCGTTCACTGGTCACTCTGTAGCCAGGGTAAAAATGCCTAAAAACAAACAAGCAAAAACACAGAATGGGTTACCCATTCTAGAGGAGACAGACACAGTGCCATCCAGGTCAGTGTAAGTGGGCCATGAGCATGGGGAGACTCAAGCCTCCTTTCTTCTAGGGCACAACTATGTAGGTAGGTAAAGGCCTTGAATCATGCTCTGCACTGGGCCCCTTGAGGCCCAGTCCTGCCCAGCCAGGACATACTGGATAATCTGATGATATTGAAAAGAGAATCTCATAGCAGGCAGGCAGCACAGAACATCTTAACCAGGGAGCTGAAGCCTCCTAACAGGTGGTGTTCATGGCCTTTCTAGGACCTGTGTAGACCTAAGAGCGGTTGGCCAAGCCTCATAGTAGAACCTGTGAATGCCAAGGGAATAAGTTCAGCATGACAATGCAGAACACATCAGCTTCAGTAATAATCCCTATCAGTCATAGGCCTAGGGAACTTCACTGCTGGCAATCTCTCAGTCTTTACTTTAAATGCTACATTTTCTTTTTCTTTCTTTCTTTCTTTTTTTTTTTAAAGATTTAATTATTATGTATACAGTATACAGAAGAGGGTACCAGATGTCATTATAGATGGTTGTGAGCCACCATGTGGATGCTGGGAATCAAACTCAGGACCTCTGGAAGAACAGTCAGTGCTCCCAACCTCTGAGCCATCTCTCCAGCCCTCAAATGCTATATTTTCATAAATATCCCATGACTGCTGATCTCTAGCCAGGACACTTCCTGTAGAACAGCCACAGGGCAGATGGGGGTTATGCGTGGGGTCTGGGTACTGCCTCTACTGAGATGAAGCCTGATTGGTCTGACCTGGGAAACCCGAGAGCCTCTGTATAAGCCTGGAGTACAGGATCCATTAGGGTAGATGCTGAGTGCCACAGCAACCTCGCCCGCCAGACTGCTCCTGGGAGGAGGAGTTGTCTCTGGCAGTGGGTAAGAGCTATTAGAACAAGCTGAGATCCTGGAGCCCAGTGGTCCTTTTCCTTTCCCTGCTAGAACTTTGGGAATTCTAAACTGGCCATGCTGAGGAAGATATTAGGTAGTTACAAACTCTGACTAGCGGGCTCCCCCTCATCACACGACCGACCACAAAGGACACCTGAATCACTACACTAGAACAAGACTCTCCAGGACTGACAGTGGCAGCCTAGTTGAGCTTCAACTTGGACCTTTGTACCATCAGACTCTGTACCCATTTCTAGCTATAGCTAGACAGATAAGGATGGTGATGCAGGCCACAAAAAGCAGAACTGAGAATAGCTTCTGGGTAGCCAAGGCAGGGAGTTAGACAGTTAGGGAGAGCCAAGGCCTGGTTCCTGCCCCATCTGACCTACTACATGTGTAAGGAAGAGCTGCAATGGGAATTCTGCCCACAATTCTCTACTAAGAAATCAAAAGAGAGAGGTTTTTGTGACCATTAAAGAAACTGAAAAGGGCAGAGAAAATCTAACTCCCTTCTGAGGAAGATCCTAACCAAAGCTGCCATGCTGACTCAGTACTTGGTACAGTCAGAACTGATGGTGAATAGAATAACCAACCTGAGGCAACAAGGGACCAAGGGAAGGCCTTGTAGTAACAGGATCCCTCCAGCAGGTTCTGGGAACATAATGGATGGAGGGAAATTAAGTACCAGTCCATTTCTAGAAGCAGCTAAAAGGGATCACAGAAAGATTCTACAGAGGCAGCCACATTAGGGCCTAGGAACTCAAAACCCTATGGCAACTGGGGCAGGGGAATGTGTAAGGACATCTCCTGAGAGCACAGAGGGCAGAGGCCTAGCCCAGACATCTCATTCTCAGTTCATGGGAAAAAATAACAGGCTACGCACAATAAGAATTTGGCCCACCAGGGCTGGAGAGATGGCTCAGCAGTTAGGAGCACTGGCTGTTCTTCCAGAGGACCTGAGTTCGATTCCCAGCACCCACATAGCAGCTCACAACTGTCTGTAATTCCAAGGTCTGACACCCTTACACAGTTACACATGCAGGCAAAACAACAATTCACATTAAAAAAAAAAAAAAAAAATTTGGCCCACCAAACACTACTGGGCTATACAGAGTAAAGCAACCATCAGCTTGGTGACTGGAGACCTGGGTCACCTGAGCCAACTGTAGGATGGGCTTCTTATAGACACACCCTGTCTACAGCATTCAAGGGGCAGAATAATACCTCTTCCCCATGCTTGTCCCAGGGTCAGCACTATTCCTGCTAGCTGCTCGTTTCCTTCGTGACAGCTTCTTGGTGCTGGCACGTTCTGGGGGCCGTGAATCCTCCCTGGGTGGGCTTCCCCCTCCTTTGCTGTTAAGGTCCCGCAGCACACTGTAGTTGATCTTGCTGGAGATTTTCTTCTGTTCCAGCATCTTCTCGATAGCCTCCCCAGCTGTGCTGGCCAGGATTGGCTCCCGGCGTTTGCAAGACTTCTTGGGCTGAAATACACAGAAAAACTCCAGCTCCATGTTCCATGTGCTGGCTTCACACCTACCACCTGCTTGTGAACCACATCTGTGGCCCATCTGGAGGGCCATGGAAAGTTGGCTTGGATCTACCTTGGCAGCTCCCAGCTCTGGCACTGGCTACCTCAGTTCCTACATGTCTACCCTTCCTAGCAAAACCTCTCCTGTGTACAGAAAAGGAAAGTGCCTTACAGACTTGGAACATGATGCCTAGTGGCATGGAGTTTTGGGACCCACTTCCCTGTCCAGGTCTCTAGTCCTCCTTTGAGGCAGGTTCCACTCATTCTCTGAGCCTCACCCCGGACCCCGAATTTTGCCAGCATCACATCTCACTTGATTCCTAAAAGGTTCAGTTCCTTCCACTTGAAGGCTGAAGCCCCAGAGGGAGCAGATGAGGCAAGTTACCATGACTGCTTGCCTCAACAGGGACCTGAAGCCCAAGAATCTCTGAGTCCAGCCCTCCATCTCAACTTGGTTTCCCTTAGCACCTGTGCTGATATCTCACTGCAAAACTGCAGTGTACAACCATCTGTGATGGAACATGCAACCAACACAACAACCTGGCAGCCAGGGATGCGGGGCCTATGGCTTCCGCTGCCTGTCCCAGTCAGGTACCTATGGACACAGGGAGAGGTGTTTCCAAAATGGTTTTCTCCTTTCAGCCAACACTAAGGCTGAGTTAGACTGTCAAGAGGCACCCACCTTGTGCTCCTTATAGATGCCAAGCTCCTTCTCCTTAGCTATTCTTGCTTCTTTCTCTGTAAGGTGAACAAAACAGCTGGCCTCAGCGCGGGCCACACCCTGGGACCAGGGCACATGGGTGGGTGGGTACTTACCCCTCTGCTCCCGCAGGTACTCTGCATTCTCCCGCATCCACAACTCAGCTTTGATCCGGGCTTCTGACTCGTTCAAGATGTACTGTGGAAAGCACAGTGAAATGGCTTCAGATCTTAGAAGTGGAGCTCTGAGATATGACGAGATCTCTCAGCAATTAGTTTCCTATTTTTATTAAGCAACTGCCAAAGAAAGGATGTGGGAAGGCCTCCCTTCAGGACAGAAACCTGTCAGCCCTTTGTCCTCCTCCAACTTTACCTGCACTGTGAGCCAGTATTCATAGTGCCTAGGCCTTGTGAAACACATCTCTAAGATACATAACCAAGTGTTAGTGCACAGTCTGGAGCTCTGGTGATGCGATGGAAGCCAAGGTCAGGTGCAGAGCTCAGGACCTTCCAGCATGGGCCTAGTAGGGCTGTTTGGGGTTTCAGAGGAAGGGCATATGACAACTGAGGCTGCCTTGGAGTGGAGCTTGGAGAAAGGAGTCCAGGGGGCATGTTTGGACCACAGGCACTATACAATCTGTGATTACTCACCTGTCTGAGAATGCTACAAAGGCTCAGAGAGGCTAAAGGTGAGTGACAGGCCCTGAAGATGGTTCAACCCACTTTAGCTTCAGTAAGTCCCAACCACCACCGGTGATAAGGGGAGTCAGGGCTTACTCTGTCAATCTCAAGGTCATCGATGCCACTGAGGTCCAGCTCCCCGTCCCCCGAAGTGTCCTCTAGAGAGAAGAACCCCATCAGTGTCACAGAGGCTGTCCTAGCAGATACTGCTCACCATGGGGATGCTTGAGACTCAGGGTTGGGGCAAAGGGGCTGCAAAAACCTCGTTTGAGAGAATGTCACCTTAATACTTGCCCATCAAGAAAGGAAACAAGCACAGAAAATATCTTGTGTCCCCAACAAGAAACTTTAGCTCAGGTGAAGAACTACGTAAAGACCTGCTAGAAGGCCTGGTCTGGGCATACTGCTACCCTATTCCAAGCCAGAAGCCCTGGAGGTGGATCTAAGGTGGGGTCCAGCATTATAGGCCATTGGATTCTTCCACCATTGTCTTATCCTTGTAGATGCTAGGCAACCCCTTCACTATATCCACCCTTGCCTAGCCAATGGCCCAGGTAAGGGCTGTCACCTCGCCCACACAGTTGGGACATCTAAGGTGTCTTCTTCAGCTCTGAAGGCTGACGCCCTGGGATGACTCCTTATGGTCAGACCACCCCTTGGGGCTCCCTGAAATCTACCCCACTTCTCTTGCTTTTTGCTCTGGGCTCCTATGCTCAGGTTGACAAGGCCCTTTGTGTTGCTTTGAATTACCTGCTCCCTCAAAGCAGACACTCAACCCTCTTCCACACACCTGGCCTACACGTGAAGCATTCTGACTCCCCAATTGAGAGGTCTACCCCTTATAGAGGCCCATCCTCTAGCAAAGGTCAAGTCCTTACCTGGTCAGGAGGACAGAGCCAGGTTACAGGGATGGGACCCATTACCCTTCCAGAGCTATTGGGGTCCTTCATAATTATTTATTATAATTTATCATATGTGTATGGATGTCTTGCCTGTGCGTATGCCTGTGCATCATGTCTGCAGTTCTTCCAGAAGCCAAAAGAGGGCATCAGATTCCCCTGGGACTAGAGCCACTATGTGGGAGCTAGGTATCAAACCCCAGTCCTTTGAAAGGGCAAGTCAGTGTTCTTAACCTCATTACTCCAGCCTTGCTCTCAATGTTTTAAAGGTGAAGAAGAGCAGGAAGCTGTAGAGATCTCGCCCTGCTGGGTTAGTGTGTCTCTCCTCTGTCTATGTCAAGCTTAGCAGATGACACCCATGTTTTTGTAAAGATGCACCCTAACCCAGGCTTTCCTACTCCAGCAAACAGAGAAGGATCAGGAGTGACCTGGTCCTTCCTTCCCACCTGCATGATTTACGGCTTTGCCAGAGCCTCTCTTTGTCATTTGGTAGCCACTGAAACTCAGGACCCACGCCATAAACCAGCCAGCCAAAGCAGCTGGACTAGAGGGAGCCTACACTGGTAACAAGGCCAGCTGGCGTCTCAGCGTGTTGGCACATATCCAGCTCTTTTCCCTATGTGATAGTTAGTTTTAGATGTCAATTTGTCACAATTTAGAATCACCTGGGAAAAGAATCTCAATTGAATAAACATTTTTATCAGGTTTGTCTGTAGGCAAGTCTGTGATTGATGTACAAAGACCCAGCGCCTTGTGGTCGCACCAGCCCCTAGGCAGAGAGTCCCAAACTAGATAAGATAGGAGAAAGCTGGATAGGAGCAAGCAACAATGTTTGTTTCTTGTTGCTATTGACTATGGATGTGATGTGATTAGTTGTCTGAGTTCCTGTCCTGACTTCCCTGAAATGATGGACTATAACATGGAATTGTAAGCCATAGCTGTCCCCTACGATTGCTTCTGACAGGATATTCATCACAGCAAGACAAATGAAACTAGAGCACCCGGGGACCATTGACTGCTGTGCAGGGGCCAAGCAGGTCCTCACCTCAGTCCATGATATGTCTCGTCTAACCACAACAGGGACCCTTTAGACTGTAAACTTCCCCTGTCCCAGGGCACTCACTGGGGTCCCCACTTGGTGAGGAGATGCACTCTCGGATGGAATCGGAGATGCCCAGGCTGGCTGCTGTGGGCAAGGGGCCAAGTAGGGATTCCAGGGCGAGGGGCCTACTGCTCCCATCAGGGCCTTCTGCTGCTTCTGAGCCGCCATCAGCCCCCAGGAGCTCTCGGTAAAAGTCCTTGTTCATGTGGCTGGCAGCAGCCTCCAGCTCCTCATCCTCCGTGTCCTCCTCACAGAATGGGCTGGATGTGACATCCTCACTGGAGCCTAGGGACACACGATTCGCACACCACCTGTCAACCAGGCAGAAAGCCAGAAAAAGCCCACTTTTGTAACAGAAACATTTTTTGCAAAGCTGCAAAATAACCAAAAACACAAAAATTACCAAAAAGCATGCCTTTTTTGCCGCAGAGAAAGCATTTGCAGTAGAGAAAGCATGGTCCCACCAGCAAACAGTGTTGGTTGCCCACATGCAAAACTGGCCTGGCTTATTCCTCATGCTTTGTGCAAAAGCTGGCTTAAAAGTGGTATCTGAGATTGCAAGAACATTCAGGAAAGATAATAAAGCTTGTGATCTAGGGTTAGACAAAAATACCTTTAACAACATTAAAGCAGAACCCATAAAACATATTTTGCAATAATTATATTTTTTAAAAAAATTATATCTGCCCTGTGAAAGACATTGTCAAGACAAAGTGAGCCATATCTTCTTTTTAGATTATATCTGCAAGGACAGTCTAGAACGTGTAAAGAGCATCTATGCTCAGAAAACACAAAACCCAAATAAAAAAAGGACCAGAAGAAAGGTCTACAGGAGCAGCATAGAGAACACATGAAGGGAAGAACAGCAAAGAGGGCGTGGCCATGGAGCCCTGGGAGACACTCCAAGCAGACCAGTCAGAGCATGAGCGCTGCCCTCTACAGTCTCACCCCATACACACTGTATGGGCACAGAGAGGACAGAGAGAAGACAGAGGCCCTGCCCTCATGATGCTAACAGTGGGAGAATAGTGTGGCTTCTGTGCAAACTACCAGCACCACCTCCACCAGGCCCAGCAATTCCACTCTGCCCAACACAGAAGAAAAAATATCAACAGAGACTGCATACAGGTTTCTCTGGAACTAACCCAAATGCATTCAACACGACGGGTAAGCACTTCACCACACTACGGCAACCACACAATAAAAAGGACCATGTTATCAATGGGCAATAAAAAAGAATGCAGAGGAAAGTCAAGGGCACACATTATGTGTAGGGAAAAGCAGCCAGACAAAGAAATGCGCCCTAACCCTGAACCCAGAGCTAGTGAAAGAAACACACCCTGGATCTAAGACCTGAGCCAGTGAAATACATTTATCTCTGAACCCAGAACCAAAAAGAAATGTGCCCTGGCTCTGAAACCAGCACCAAAGAAACACCCTTTAGCTCTAGAATCAAAGCCAGTGAAAGAAATGTGCCCTGGCCCAGAAATTAGAGCCCCAAAGCCCAAAAGAGCCCGTGAAAGAAACACACTTTGGCCCTGAAACTAAAAAACAAACTAGGGTAAAAAGAAAGGAAAAAGATCTGACCAATCTTCACCCTGGAAATCTCCCCAGAAAGTCTCATCACCACCCCCACCCCCACAAGAAGCCCTATATAAGCCCTGAGCCCACAGCCCTTTCCCTGCTGTCTTCTCCCACCCCAGGCTGAGGCAGCCATACTCTGCTGGACCCTTCCCTCCCAATAAACTCCTTGAATAAGGTTTGGGTAAAGGGCAGAACAGCAGCAGTGGAGCCTGAGATCAGCTGAGGGAGCAAACTCCCTAACCAGGGGACCTTCCCTGGCTGGGCCGAGTTGTTACATTCCCTGAGCAGAGAGCAGTGAGCAGCTGAGAAGAGAATCCTTCTGCCTGCCATGGCAGCAGCTTTGCCCAGGAGGCCCTCCTTTGCTAGAGCAGAGCTGTCAACACTGGGAAGCCTTTCCCTGAAGCAGGGCTGTAAGCTGCTGCCTAGGCTTACTGTGGCCTGTTGTATTGGCTCCTGAGTGTCTGAACTCTTTCCCATTCCAGCTGCAGTGCTCAGTATGCCTGGGCTCCTGACTGCCAGGATCTTTTTCCATCTGGGCTGCACTGGGCTGCACAAATACCTACACTATGTCTATAAAAGACTTCTATATTTAAGTCTAGAAAAGATCACCAATTCAGTGACAGAAAGCAGCCAGTGGCAACCTGGACTAGGGAGGAAAGGTGAGGTGCAATTACCAAGGACAAAAAGACAGTGACAGGTCTAGAATCACAGTGACTGTGATGCTGACTTCACCCTACACCACAAATGTCTCCAGGAAAGCATAAAAGCCAAAGGCACGTTAGAACCAAACTCAGCCTGCAGCATGTGCATCATACCTCCTGATATTTGATCTGAAAGACACAGCTCTGCCCCTGTCTGTATAATCTGACCCAGAATACCCTTTCTTTCTAGACAGGATGTGTGGAAAAAGAAAAGATAAAGTTCAAGAAAACAGAATAAAAAAATGCACACAAAGGACATTAGAACAGACAGCTAAGACTCTACCAAAAGGCTTATTGAGCAGATCGGCTTACTTCAAACCACTAAAGAAAAAAGGGTGCTGCAGAGTGAATCAAGCCACCAAACATGGTCTTGCTGTGTTGGAGAAGTTCTCCAGGTAGACAGCAGTGAAAGACAAGGACAAGCTGAGACTTGGTGACATCGGGCCTATGTGTGCCCCAAGGGACAGGCCTTTAGGGGCTAAGGACCTCTGCTAGAAAATGGGCCTTGCGACTCATAAAGGGCAGTGGCCATCTCGCTGTACATGGGGGAGGGCACACTGGAGGGAATCAAAGTGAGGAGGACCAGAGCTCTGAAGGAGAGCCACCACAGTGAAAGTGGGACGTGTCGTCTCACCTCTGCCCATGACATAAGGCGCCGCTCTGCAGTGTCTACAGATACTGCATGCCCAAGAAGTACCAAGGAGGAACATATCAGCAGTATTTCCTGATTAGTGCACAACACAAACAGCAGTTAGTAACCACATCAGAACACACCTCACCCCCAGAATTTCCATAGTTCCTCACATGTGGAAGAGAGGAAATAGCTTGAGACTAAGAAACTGCAAACAAGACAGTTCTCATAGGAAGTGCAGTGCCCCAAATGCAGTTAGAAGACTCAGAACAGAGAAGTCAGGCGGGTGACCTGGAAGGTGGGGTAAAATTAAAAGGAAGGATGAAGCCAAGCAGAGTAACTGACCTAGTAAACAGAAGGCAGCAGACTATGTACTTACAAAGGACAGCTAGAAAATAAGACTATGTAAGTTAAGAAAATATCACCAAAAAAACCCACTACACAGAGAAATCAAAAGTAGCAAATTCAGTTCTGCAAATAGACAGAACCAAAGCCTTGGATATGTATGAATAGAGCAGCTGCTGAGGCCCAAATGTTGCCTTCTAGGAACCAGGAAGAACTCCATGGTGTGACCGTCAGGACACTAGATCACATTCACCCACTGCAGGAATTCCTGTGGTCTCCACAGATACTGCAATCCTCTGAAACTCTCATTGGCATGGAGATAAGAAAACTCTGGCCAGCAATGGGTAGGCATTTACTCACCATAACAGATAAGGAAACAACTCACTCAGGGCATGCACACTAGTCCATGGGGCTGAAGTGAGAATATACTGCTGTCACCAAGATCAGCAAGATGCTGCAAGGGCCAGGCAGACTCAAGGAAGAAAACAGGAGCTGGCAGAGAACAGCAGCAGGGTCACTCACTATGTGTGGATGACAGAATCAAGTACTTGGAAAACTCAATGACAAAATGACTGAAAACTAGTATGAGTGACAACAGAGCTCACAGTGCACAGGAGCAGTCAGTACACAGAAGTCAAGGCTTACTGTCAAGCTGCAATAGTTATGTGGACCAAAGGAGGAGAGACACTGCTTCCACCATCCACACAGAAGGCAGCAGTGTGGTGCTAGCACAGGGGCAAGGTCCTGACAGAAAGGAAGTCAGAGCAGGGCAGAGAGATGAGCTGACAAGTGAGGCAGCCTGTAGGCTGAGAAGGGGCAGACAAGGTGATCCTAATGTGTCTGCAAACCCTGAGGGAAGAAAGCACAAAGGACATTCACACTTGCGCGGCATGGAACAGGGTGCTCCCACAGTGCAAGCAGAGAGCACAGGCAAGCAACTGGAAGGTGCCCAGAGTAGCTTCCCCCAGCATGTGCCAGGGAAGGGAGCGAGCACTTAGGCCTTCCTTCTGTACAGCCCAGAAGAGAGCTACCTAGCAACACAAATGGTTACAGCAGCTCTCAAAGTCCACACTGGGAATGTGCTTCAACAGGGCAGACAGCCCGGGGCAGGAGAAGGAGCATCCTTGCAAACAGCTTGAATGGCCAGCAGGGCTCTCCAGGGCAGCACATGCAGAGCTGTGTTCAGATGGAGAAGAGTGTCTGGGCAATGATTGGACACGAAATTTAGAGCGTCAGTCAGGAGTGCTGGCCTACAGTGACAGGGGGAACTCACCGTCCTTGGACAAGTTGGCAAGAGCCCCTTTTGCCTTTGGCCGGCTGCTTTCCAGCTCAATTTCAATAGCATCCTGGTAACTGGATATTTCACCTAAAGTAATGAGTTAAAAGCCACAGGTAAGCATGCGGATTTTCTACTAAATAGGAAGCACGTGTGTGAGAACTGATTAGTTACCTTCAACTTCTTCTAGCTTTTTGGACAAGACCTGTTCCAGCTGGAAGACAAAGGGTAAGAAGTCAAATGCTCAATGCCTTACTGTTGACAAGGCTGTGGAATGGTCAGAATGGGGCTGTACGCCTGGACCTCTCCTCCCAAACATGCATGGAGCCCTAGACAGAAGCAGCCTTTCTAAATACCTAAAAACTTAGAACCTCAACATTCTACCCAGGGCAACTTGACTGGGAAGGGTCAGGTCTGTCTCATGTGCACAGTGCACCGATGTAGTTCCCAAAACTCAGCTGCAACCCAGCTCTGGCCCTCTGCCCTCCCCTGCTGACTGCAGTCCTGGTATGAACACAGTCACAAGCTCAGCGATAATGAAAGGACCTATGGCTACAGTAGTGGCTGCCTCAAATGACAAGAAATAAACCAGAAACAAATCTAGGTGGTGGGGGTGGACTCAATGGGCCAGGGATAGAAAGCTCACCATGAGCCCCAATGCGGACAGTGTTTGGAGGTTCCACACATGGCACACCCGCCTAAGACTCATTGTCAAGGCCCAAAGCAGACCAAGTTAGCGGCCCGGAGAGTTCAACAGATGTGAGGATGCTAGAGAGCAATGTTCCTAGAAACTAGAGTGCTAATTTGGAGCCACCTGCTTCATGCGTAGCTTCCTCTGCCCAGCTGTGTACGAGGGAGGGTCACATTCCTCTTCCAGGTCAATCTTCATAAACTCATCAATGGTGAGCTGACTGGTGGGAGTATCTTCAAACTCAGTGAGCCTAAGATAGCAAAGCAGAGAAAAGCCATGGCACCCTCCCTGCTCCCACATGCCTAACCCTGGGGTCCTAGTGGAAGAGTCTCGGGAGAACCTGCAACAAAGGAGGCCTGTCTCTACCCACTCAACACTTGAGCAGGGCACTTCTAGGACAGCCAACGCAGTTCAAATCTTGTCAACGTCTCTGCATTTTCTTTCAATATTTATTTTTATTTTATGTGAATTGGTGTTTTGCCTGCATGTATAACTGTGTAAGAGTGTCAGATCCTGGAATTACAGATAGTTTTTAGCTGCCATGTGGATGCTGGGAATCAAACTTAGGTCCTCCGGAAGAACAGTCAATGCTCTTAACCTCTGAGCCATCTCTCCAGCCCCCAGCCCCATTTTCTTAAACTAAAAACATTTAGTGTGTTTACAGGGAGGGTGCTCAAGTATACAAGCATGCATGCTTGCACAACACACAAGTGGAGGTCAGAGGCCAACATGTAGGCTCAGCTGTCTGCTACCATGGGGGTCCTGAACTCAGGCTGTCGGCCTTTACAGCAAAGGCAAGTGCCTTGATCTGCTGGGCCACCTTGATGGCCTCACCTCACAAGCACTGTGAGTATGAACACATACTGTTATCTTTCATTTTTGTTTTATTTTTCTATAGAGTCCCATGTAACCTAGGCTTTGAAGTTGCTGTGTAGCTGAGGATAATTTGAACTTCTGCCCTGACCCTTCTGCCTCAAGTGACCTAGAGATGGAGTTACAGGAGTACTTGGTTACATTTATTTATTTGTTTGTTATTTATTAATCATTTATTTCTGTGTTTGGTTTTCGAGTCGAAGTATTCTTGGTGTGTAGTCCTGGCTGTCCTGGAACTCCCTCTGTAAACAAGACTGGCCTCAAACGCAGAGATCCACCTGCATCTGCCTCCCAAGTGCTTAAAAGGATTAAAGGCGTTCATCACACCACCAGCTTACAATCTTTTAACATAATTGTTTATTGATTCTTTGGAAATTTCACATCATGCTTCCCAACCCCACTCATTCCCCAGTCCCTCCATATCTGCCCCTTACCCCTATAGTACCCCTAAAGAAAATGTAGAAAGTATTAATTAAAGCCAACCCTCCAGACAAACAAACCGCCTCTTTTCTCTTCCATCTTTCCCAACTCTAACAGCTCTTCACTCATCTTGGTGCACTGGAGCTGCCATGAAGACCCTGCAACTATGGCTCTCCAGGACCAGTCCCTAAGAACTCTGGCAGGTCACAGACGGGGTACATGTTGGGCGACCACCTCAAAGCCCTGATGAAGGTCTGAGGGCTTCTGCGACCACCCCTCTTAGGTGAGGGCTGGTGACAGCTCTTCCGCTGCAGTGGCCAGTAAGGGGCAAGGCCAGCTTTCCAAGAACCAGTGAAGGGCAATGTCATACAATTTTTAAGAAAATAGTAAAATAAAAATTTAAGCTTAACAAGATGGATCAGTAAATAGTGTTAACTGCTAAGTCTGAGAACCTGAGTTTCAGCCCTGGCACCCTCCTAGTGGAAGCAGAAACCATTCTGGTAGTTGTCTCTTGACCACCACATATATATATATATATATATATATATATATATATATATATGCACACTACATTTTTAAAAGGTATTAATTTAAAGAAAAGGAAAAAAAAAAAAGAGCTAAGTTTGGTGGTCCAAGCCTTTAATCCCAGCACTTGGGGGCTGAGGCATGAGGATGTCTATGAATTCCAGGGACTGGCTCAGCATACAAAAGTACCTGCAGCCAACCCGATGACCTGAGTTCACGCCCTAGGACTCCCACAGTGGAAACAGAGAACTGACCTTCCCCACATCGTCCTCTGCTCTCACCACTGTGCACAGTGGCATATGCGTACATACACACAAATAAATAAAGGTAATAATAAGTTTTAAAGAGTAATTTTAAAGGTATTAGTGGCAAAATACTTTTTTTTTTTTTTTTTAGCTTATTTATGTGCAGTGGTATGAAGGTGTCAGATCTCTGGAACAGGAGTTAAAGGACAGTTGTGAGCCGATATGTGGGTGCTGGGAATTGAGCCCACATCCCTCTGAGAGGGCAGTCAGTGCTCCTAACCCCTGAGCCATCTCTCCAGCCCCGAGAGGTAAAATTCTTAAAATGATTTTCTAATTTGCTTCTAGAAGATACTATAGCAGATGCCCTCAACAGAAATGGTCAACAAATGTTGAAATCTGTGGCACGTATATCAGCAATGACAGGTTTCCCAGCATTCCCCTGGCATGTTCATCTTCCCCAGGTTATCCAGATGAGCTGGGAGCAAGAAGTCACTCGGGCTCTCCAAGTCCAGAATAGAAAAAGCACATGGGGTAAGGAGGCCTCAGGTGCTGATTTACAGCAGCTTTTCTGCCTGCTTCCAATGTGAGATGGAGCTTCCATAAATCACCATCTGCTAATCTCAGGAGATGTTAGGTGGAATACGGGCACTTCCAAAGGGCAGGGTAACCCAGGGCAGTAGCAACTCCAATATACAGCTCGGCCTAGTATTGTGGGCTAGAACACTTACCTCTTCCTTAGTGTGGACTCACACACTTTGACCACACTGATGACTTCTTTGACAGTTCTCCGGAAGTCATGCATTCTGGCTGCAACCAAAAGTGCTAAGAAAGAAACAAGACCATCAGAAAACTCACACAGAAATGAAAGCAAGCAAAATTCTTCAACTCTCACTAGTGACAACTGTGAGTAGGTTATGTCTTCTGTGGCTTCTACAAGGTGACAGGGTATTTGCCTTCTCTAAGTAGACCTATGATGCAGACAGTCTGTGGCAATAATAGTCGCATTCTTACTTTGAGTTGAAACTGTACTACATTTTACTTTTAAACATAAGGAGAACAGAAAATTTGAGAATTTCTTATAATCCCTAAAAACATGTAAATTAACGTTGAGGTATGTGTGTGAAACCCCTGATTTGGATGGGAATAGAGGATTCTGAGAATGCAGTAAAACTGGAAAAGGCTGGGGCACAAGGCTAAAGATACCATTTGACAAGTTTAAATTATGGTAACAGTACTAAGCACAGGGCCCTGGAATCTGCAATGTAAATGTGGAAATAAGGTTTCAAATACAAGCAGAATCTCGGGCAGCATTACCCTACTGGGTGCAGAAGTGGTACCTAGCATTGCAAAGAGATAGAAAGATGGACACTACAGAAGGAATAGGCCCCTTCTGATCTAGAGCACTTTCTGAGTAGGGGACCCTTGATCTAGACTACAGTCAGCACCTACACGATGCTGCTGGGCTAGCAGGAACTCAGTGTCTCAGATGAGAGGTCCTTACTAACCATGAGTAGATAACCTGGAGTGGAACTAGGGTACCAATTGTCCTTTCATTCTCTGAAGTCCTGTCTCTCATCTCAGAACCTGCAGAGGCCAACCAAGAAGCAAGTGCCATTCCTTAAAGAGTAAGAACCACGAAGGTCAGGTTGGTCCTGGGTTCAGGACATAGCTCACAGCTCTCATGTTGGGTGGACTCTGAAACTAATAACTCACAGTCTTGACTACTAAAGGCTCAAGACAGATGACTAGGGTTCAACTTACCTACCATGCATGGGACCCTAAACTTGACTGCTATTCCCTTCCTCTACACATGCATGCATGTGCTCATTATCAAGCATCAGGATTGAAAATGCTACCCAACTTAAGTGCTAGACTGAGCTGTCATCCTAGGGGCATATGGCCACACTGTACCTGCTCCACAGAGGCCAGAAGGGCGCCGGCCTGTATGCATCCAATCCCTCTTCATTCTCTGCAGAAGCCTCAGGGCTGTCATGGACACCTCATGGTTTTTCTCCCCAAATTCCAGTAGATGAGCAAAGCGAGGAATGTACAAGCATGGGTCTGCACAGTAGACACAATACCTTAGTATGTGAGCATATATGTACATCTAGCACTAATTGGGTGACTCTATGTACACAGGCTCTCTGGGGCCCTCCCCTGAAGCACAGCCTCTCTGACATTAGCTGTACAGCTGTGTTTACTGCACCCAGAGAACTGCTGTCCTAACGGTGCAATTCTGGGCATGCCTGGCACTAGGGAAGGTGGAGGCACTACTTCCACCTTCTCTGAAGCTGATGAGAGGTCAAAGAGCTGGACAACAGTACGGGCTCTACACACACCATCTCTACATTTCCCAAGTGGCTGTGTCAGCATCCTGCAAAAGGATCACAGTGGGCACACAGGGGCAAACATGTTCACAGCTGCCTCTTCTCCTTCTTAGTGCCTGGCACTCTGCTGGGTACTGAAGTATTAGTCAAAAATTATGGAGCCCATGAATGAGGTTAGCAAGATTAAGTCATTTGATAAATTCAGTTCGTTTTTACCATGCAAAGACACTGCCTAGGGGCAGAGGAGATTTTTGGGATTTGTTCAGGAAGAGCCCTTATGCTCAGGGCTGAGAATCAGGCAACTTAGAGAACGATAGCAGATAATAGTGGAGGAGAACCGGTATGGCTCACAAAGAGTCTTGGAGAAACTAAGAGTTATCTTCCAGATAGCAGGAAAGACAGGGAAGGGCAAGGGCATCATCTGCTGTCTCACACCCAGCCCATCCTCCCAGGCAAACTGACCTTTACCAAGGGACTCCACATATACAAGGATCCAGTCCAGCTCAAACAAAGACTCAGAGAAGAAAGGTGAACACGTGGGCTTATGTCTGTAACCAGAGCCACTTGGGAGATGGATGGGGAAGACTTAGGTTGGAGAATGAGACTACCCTAAACAACAGAGAGACCCAATCTCTTAAAAAGAAAAAAAAAATAGAAAGACTTAGAGAGAGTTTAAGAGAGCAGTGAAGGTAGAGGCCCTAAAACAGCCTGAAATCCAGAGGGACTGGACAGATCCAAGTCACATTCCACAGTGATCACCTGGCTAGGTTGGGTATAAGTGCCCTGAGGATGTGCTAAACCGTCAAGAATACTCAGCCATTTTTTATTAAAAATTCAGCATTGGGCCCTAAAGGCTTTTGTTTTGTTTTGTTTTGTTTTTGAGACAGGGTTTCTCTGTGTAACTCTGCTGTCCTAAAACTTATTCTGTAGACTAGGCTGGCCTTGAACTCAGAGACATGCTTGCCTCTGCCTCCCAAAAGTGCTGGGATTAAAGGCATGAACCTGGCTATAAATTTTTTTTAAGTTATATATATTATACATATACATATTTAATTGTTATGTTCCAGGCCTTAAGAATATAGCAATAAATAGACTTGTGTTTTTTTAAAATGTCCTCATGCCAGGAACATGTCTTTAATTCCAGCACCCAGAAAGCAGAGGCAGGTGAATTTCTATGAATTTCAGGCCAATCAGATCTACAGAGTGAGGCTCTGTCTCAAACACCCCTGACCCCCACCCCTCTCTCTATGTGCCTTCCCTAAATAAAAAGGATCGTGTGCATAGCAACAAATGCCTATAGTCCAAGCCTGAGAAACATAACAAGACCTTGTCTTAGAAAACAAACAGATGGGGTCTGGAGAGATGGCTCAGAGGTTAAGAGCACTGACTGTTCTTCCAGAGGACCTGAGTTCAATTCCCAGCAACCACATGGTGGCTCACAACCATCTATGATGACATCTGGTGCCCTCTTCTGTACACTGTATACATAATAAATAAATAAATCCTTAAAAAAAAAACCAAACAGATGAATGAATAAAAAGACACAAAGTATAAGGGTAGGCTCTTCAGAAAAGAGGCTGGAAAAATAAGACTTACTGTCATGTGTAGAACTATGACCTAACAGACCAAAGATGTACAAATTCCCTCAGAGAAAACATGGGGGACACTACCAAAGACACCCCAAATCGCACTTAAATCCAGGGTCTTGTTCTTACTCCTTAGCCTGCTGCACTGGTCCCTTTTCAGATGCTCAGATGCCATCCAAAAGCCTTCTGACATCCTTGTTTCTGGCTGTTGTGGCTGAATCACAGCTGATGGATTTGAAACAAGTTCAATATCATTTCCTTCAAGGATTAATTCATTCCCTGGGCTTGAGAGACAGAACAAGCAGCTCCTGTCTTTATCTGAACTCTGCAGACATATTTTTCACCCATTCTCCTGAATAAGGACATTGATGGGGAAGTGAGCATACACAGATCTCATCTTCCAGAGAAGCCCAGTGTAACACCTTGATCATGTTCTAAACTGCAGATGGTTCAGACGGTGGCCAGTTCCTTTCCATTACCCCACCATTTGTCAACCCAAAGCCTCTTCTTCTTTCTAAGGAGACTCGGGCCTACACTAAGACTGAAGTCCCTCTGGAGAGTTCCTCTGGGGCCCTTCACAATGACGTGTGCCCCTTCAGAGTGATGTCCACAGTTTCTGGAATGTGGATGCTCTGACAGTGGAGAATGGTATTCATTCTCGAAGTAGATAGGGCAAAGAGAGAACCTACAACATTATTCGTAACAATGACTCAACAGGGCAGCAAAGTTTCTACACAGCAAAGGAGTCTAACCATAGACAAGGCAGCCATAGAAATGGAAAAATATCTGTAAATCACGAGGATCAAGGTTGATAGCCATACAACCTAAAGAGCTCAGCACAGTGAAAAGGCAAACTGATTAGAAAATGAGCAACTGACTCCAGTAGACATTTCTTCCAAGAGGATTTACAAATGATCAAAAAACACATAGAGGTTCTGGGCATCAACTACTAAGATGGCTTCTAACACTCACTACCATGGAATCTATTAAAACCCAGAAAATTACAACAAGCCTGGGCCAGGATGAGGAGGAAAGAAAGGCCTGTCTGTGTACACTGAATGGAAAATGATACAACCACTAAAAAAGACAATTTCAAAGTCTCCTCAAAATAAATGAAAGGATCTGGAGACATGGCTCAGAAGTTAAGAGCACTAGCCATCAATAATGAAATATGATGCCTTCTTCTGGCAGAACGCTGTATATATAATAACCAAATAAGTCTCTCTTTTAAAAAGAGTAAATGAAACTAGGTGATGGTGCACTTTAATCCCAGCACTTGGGAGGCTGAGGCAGGCAGAAGGGCTCCATATGACTCCGTGGTTAGGAGTGCTCATAGATCTTGCAGAAGACCTGGTTTGGTACTCAGTACCCACATCTCACAGTTGACAACCATCTGTATCTCCAGTTCCAGGGGATCAACACCTTCTTCTGGCCTTCACAAATATCAGGTACACATGTGGTACAGAGAGACACATGCAATCCATACACAAAAATAAAACATCCATACACATAAAATAAAAATATCATTAAAAGATAAATTAAGAAGAACCATTCGTTTCAATCATCTCACTTCTAGGTAAAGACCCAAAGAATTAGAATTAGGATCTGGAAAAGGTAATTGCCCTCCTATGATCACAGCTGCTGGGATATGTAACTCTTGGGTGTTCACCCATCAGTTGGATGAACTGGCAAACAAAATACAACACAGTAGAATAGTTAATTTATAAAGAAGGGTCTACATAGGGAGTTTGAGGCCACCCTGGGGTATATGAAGTCTTGATTTTAAAAAGAAATAAATTCTGACACGCTGCAATGTGTGCTGCTCTTGACTTTATGCTCCGTTAAAGAAGCCAGACATAAAAGACCAAGTCTTGCTTTGGAGACTCATTTCTTCCATGGAGGAAAGCTAGTTGTGTCGGGTTCTTTGACAAAAGCTGAGCTGCTGGGAGGATCTCTTAAGTGATAGAAGGTGTAACTACAGCACTAACAAACCCAGGCAGGACTTCAGCAGCCAGCCTCCTCCCCGGGGGCGGGGCCTCAGCGCAAGGAGCTGCGTCGTGACGCACAGTGATGAAAGACGCCGGCGCCGTACTGGGTACAGGCAAGACGGCGCCCCCTGCGGCCGGGCCGCGGGTTTGGTACGGGGTACGGGGTGCGGGAGGGCAGGCAGCAGGCAGGGCCAGCGTGGCCCCATGCTGCTGCCGCTGGCCTGCCTGCATGGGCGGGTGGCGCAGTGCCTAACTTCCCTGCTGGTGCTCGCAGAGCCGCTGCCCAGGCCCCGGCGCTGCGCGAAGGCGCGCGGCGCTGCGCCGACCAGTGTGGAGGCGGCCCCAGCCGGAGCGAAGATGGCCGCAGAACTGTACCCGCCTGCCGGCGCCTCCGCAGCTACTGCCACCGACATCGCCAACAGCAACGCGGCGGGTGCAGCCGTGGGCAGGAAGGTCGGCCTTTGCTGCCCGCCTCGCCTGGCGCCTGCCCCGCTGCCGCCCTTACCCGCACCGCCCTTGCCAGACAACAACAATCCCGAGAGCCCCAATTGGCAGTCCTTCCACCCGACGCTGCGCGAGAGGTGAGCCGCCGCCCGCCCCCGGGCTCCGAAGCCCGGTCGCGTGCCGTTCCAGCCCGTGTGCCTCTCCCCTTTGCAGGAATGCGCTCATGTTCAACAACGAACTGATGGCTGACGTCCACTTCATCGTGGGGGCTCTGGGGGCAGCCAGGCGCGTGCCCGCCCACAAGGTGGGTAGAGGCACAGCCCTGTCCACTGGCGGGCATGGCTAGATACAGTCTCCCGGCTCCTTTACAGCCCTGTAGCTCAGGTGACTTTCTTTCATCCACAGTACGTCTTGGCTGTCGGCAGCTCTGTTTTCTATGCCATGTTCTATGGGGACCTTGCGGAAGTCAAGTCAGAAATCCACATTCCTGACGTCGAGCCTGCAGCCTTCTTGGTCTTGTTAAAGTAAGTGCTCTACTCTGGGGCTGGAAGGATGGGGTGGTCCCTTACATGTTTCCAACAACCCAAGAGGTAGTGCATGGGAGCCCATGAGCTCCTCTCTGAAGCCAGCCCTTGCAGCTTCCCAGAAGAGTCCCTGCCTTACCCAGGTACATGTACAGCGATGAGATTGATCTGGAGGCCGACACAGTGCTTGCCACTCTGTATGCTGCAAAGAAGTACATTGTGCCTGCTTTAGCCAAGGCCTGTGTCAACTTTCTGGAGACAAGCCTTGAAGCCAAAAATGCCTGTGTCCTACTATCCCAGAGCCGACTCTTTGAGGAGCCTGAACTGACCCAGCGCTGCTGGGAAGTCATCGATGCACAGGCTGAGATGGCTCTGAGGTCTGAGGGCTTCTGTGAAATTGACCGGCAGACCCTGGAGATCATTGTGACCAGAGAGGCCCTCAATACCAAAGAGGCTGTGGTTTTTGAGGCGGTCCTGAACTGGGCTGAGGCTGAGTGTAAGAGACAAGGCCTCCCAGTCACCCCTCACAACAAGAGGCATGTTTTGGGAAGAGCCCTCTATCTAGTCCGGATTCCAACTATGACACTAGAGGAGTTTGCCAATGGTGCTGCCCAGTCCGATATCCTGACCTTGGAGGAGACCCACAACATCTTCCTTTGGTACACAGCTGCCAACAAGCCCCTCCTTGACTTCCCTCTGACCAAGAGGAAGGGCCTTGCTCCACAGAGGTGCCACCGCTTCCAGTCTTCTGCCTACCGAAGTAACCAGTGGAGGTACCGTGGGCGCTGTGACAGCATCCAGTTTGCAGTGGACAGAAGGGTGTTCATTGCCGGACTGGGCTTATATGGGTCCAGTTCTGGGAAAGCTGAGTACAGTGTGAAGATTGAACTCAAACGGCTAGGGATGGTCCTAGCTCAGAATCTCACCAAGTTTGTTTCAGATGGATCCAGCAACACATTTCCAGTGTGGTTTGAGCACCCAGTGCAGGTGGAGCAGGACACCTTCTACACTGCCAGTGCTGTCCTGGATGGCAGTGAGCTCAGCTACTTTGGGCAGGAAGGAATGACAGAAGTGCAGTGTGGGAAGGTGGCCTTCCAGTTCCAGTGCTCCTCGGACAGCACCAATGGGACCGGAGTGCAGGGTGGGCAGATCCCAGAGCTCATCTTCTATGCCTGACGTGTAGGCTGGGCTGGCCTTGCACCGGGCTCTTCGTGCATCCATGGAGTCTACCCAGTAAGTGCAGTGGAGGTGCAGGACACTACCCACGGCCTTACTAATGCCATTAAAGGCGTGGCATTTGCGTCAGCCTGAGTGTGACAGAGGACTTCTCCTTACTGCCAGAGCCCAGGAACTGAACAGCAGCTGTCCTCTGACCCTGAGCTGGTATTCCACAGATAGAAGACAGACGTGGGTCCAAGGCAGTGCCAGATCCCTGCCCAGCGGCACCCAACCTTCAGGACCCTTGGATTTTCCTCCCACTCTTTTGAATTCTAAGTGGCTCCAGCCTACCTTGAGGCTTTCCATTCAAGCCACAAGTTGCTGAAAAGTCACTTAAGTTAGTTCTATCCTATTTAAGTGAATTTTCATAATAAAGGCTTTACAGAACAAGAGACACATAGACAAGTGACTATAGGAATTATTAACTGGGGCCCTCTCTCCCTCACTCTACTGAAAAGAACATCTTGTCTGTATGACGTCTGCAGTTCAGAGCACTTCAAACCAAACCCTATCTCAGGGGAGCCCATCTCTGCCTGTGTGGCATCTAGGCTTCTTTCTCTTACGGGCTGTAGCACAATTCTGCAGCAGGCCACGTGTCTGGGTGATAGTGTCTGTTAAAGGACCATGAGACTGTACTGCAGGGTCAGACTTAAGTAGCAGCCTGCCGTGGACTGCTGTGTGGGTAAAGGAGGATCCTAAGCCCGGTGCTCTACCCTCCCTTACAGTTGTTTTGTCTTGGAAAAACACCTGACCTTCAAAGGCCACTAGCAGGGCAGTGGTCTCTAGGGCTAGCGAGCCTAACACCAGAAGCCTGGCCCTGCTGGGATTCAAACCTGTTCTCCCATACCAACTGCGCTAGCCCCCAGTAATGCCTCTTTAGCGGGAATTGATACTTCAGAAACAATGAAAAACCTCACCCCTGCCCATGGCTCGAGGGCACTGCTCCTGGAACTTCTTTTCAATTGTTAGGAGGCCCCAGCTTTTCTCCAGATATTCCAGCCCTTTGGTTCAGAGCCACATTGGACAGGCATTGGTGGGAAGCTGCCTCAGTTTGTACCTGGCTATATTTCCCACAGATTTTAGGAGACATTTCTTATCTTTGGGGTTGTGTTCTTTTGACTTGGCATCCCTTAGTACCTTAGCATATTAGATCCCAGAGGTGGTCTCTCAGGATCAGCCTACCTATAGCTGGTGCGTTGATGCAGAGCTCCCTTGCCAAGAGCAGGAAGGTCTTCCCCAGCACGTACACATTCACCTGTAACAAGAACACAGCTAGGAATGCATTGCTATTCAAGAAAACATTTGCTGCTTTGCTTTTTCTTTTTTTAAAAATAATTGTTTGGTTTTTGTTTTGGTTTCTCTCTGTAATCCTGGCTGTCCTGGAACTCACTCTGTACACCTGACTGCCCTCTAACTTAGAAATCCGCTAACTCTGCCTTATGGCTTGATTGCATTGGGGCTTTCAGGAAGCTGAGGATGGGAGGAACTTCTAGGGCTGAGGCAGGCCTAAGTAGCCCAGGTTAGTCCATCCAGTGCTGGGTAAAGGCAAGCACCACCACACCCTGCTCAATTGCTATTTTCTTAAAGTGCCTATTTCATTGTACAGTTTTCAGAAACCCGATGCCAGAGCCCCCTGCTGAACTGTGGAAAATCTACTCCATGCCTTTCTGCTGGTCTCCACACCAGGAGAGCTAGCCTTCTTCCTATCTGGCTGTCTAGACTCTCCTGATCTTGAAAAGTTCTTGGAGGAAACGCACTAGAGTGTGGCAGGAACCACAGTACAGTTATACTCAGTTCTGAACAAACACCACAGAGGCTACTCTTCCTCTGCCTTACAGTTGGTCCCAGAGGCCTGTTTTGTTTCCTGCACTACCTTCACCTCGACCTTATCTGCCATAGCTCTTCTCTGCCAGAGGACATGCGCAGTGGAATAAGTCCATCCTGGAAAGGCTGCACCAAGGCTGGGGTGCTAGGAACTCTAGGAGGTGTCAGGAAAGCAAAAGTTCAGCCAGTGTCGAGAACTCCTAACATGCAGTTCAGTCCCTCAGTGTAGCACTGTGTGGACTAACCTGGGCTACTTAGGCCTGTCCCAACCCTAGAAGTTCCTCCCATCCTCAGCTTCCTAAAAGCCCCAATGCAATCAAGCCAGGATGCTCATGGGACTCCTAGGCCTTACACATGACTGGTCTAGCCCTCTGCCTCTGGCTTCCTGAAACAACTCCCTCACCTAATTAAGCCTGTGGGCCCTTTAAGCCCCTTTTCCTGACATGAAGATGATACCCTCAGATGTTGACACACAGGAGACAAAGTCTAAGGAGTCTTCATTACATGGAGTTTGTGACTTGTCAACTTAGTGAGTCAACCCAATTGAGAAGGCCAGGTTCAGCCACCACAGCCAGTCATCTTCATCCTGGCTGGACGCAGGCATCTTCCTGAGATCTTCATGAGTAATTCTACCTTCCTGCAGTTTCAAGGGTTAGGGTTACAAAACTATGGTGTGCATGACTATATGCCTATGTCAGTATTCACGTATGGTATAGAAACATAGGAGTGCGTGGTGGAAGCATATGCACAGGTCATAGGGTATGTCATCTGTGTTCAAGTATGCAAGTAAGTATGCTCCTCTGGGAATACTCTGCTCCTGCAGCATCCTCTCAGGCTCCCACAGACATCCAGATCCCCACTGCAGTGGAGTGCCCAAAGCTAGCCCTGACTTCCATCTATCTATCTCAAATTCCTTCACTATCTTCACTTTGGGTTCTAGATGGATATATTGACAATGAAACCTGAATGCTACAGAAAGAGACTGAAGACTTCAAGTGTACATTCAAAGGTTTAACACTTTCCAGGGGATGGAGAGATGGTTTGGTGCTAAAAAGTACTTGCTTCTCATGCAGAGGCCTTCGATTTGGTTCCCAGCATTCACATGGTGGCTCACAACCATCTCTAACCTTAGTTCCAGAGGATCCAACACCCTCTTCTGGCCTCTATAGGTACCAGGGACTCAGGTGGCACACACACATACATGTAGGCAAATGCTCATACAAATAAATTTTAAGAAAAAAAGTAAACTTTCTAGAGATAGTTTTTAAGCACCTGGGACTACAAGTGTGTACCAATATACTTGGCTTCTAGGCATATTAATATTGGTAGGTACTGTTAGATATCATCACACTGACAATTCATTCTTCTGTCCTTAAGGCTGATGGCTATCTGCTTTTGGCATATATGTCAGTCAGAAAAAAGTAAGGCTTTAAATTCAGGTCTCTGCCAATTCTACTCTGTGACTCCTTTCTTCAAAGCAGTGAGTTCCACCAGAGGCCTTCACTGATATGGGCATGAGCCCCACCCACAAAAGAGCAAAAGTGTCTGGCCTGGCCCCGGGAGATCTTAGAGGAACAAAAGAACATACTGTGGCTACTGTAGGTCAGGGACAGCCAAGTATGGTCCTCATCTGCAGGACCCCTCACACTCTATTTTGCCAGCATAGCCCTACCAAGAATAGTCTGTAGCCACCCAGACCACACTGCTGGCCAGACCTCAGCCTCTCCTGGTGGCATGCCACCTTCTATCCTGACAGGCCAGGCTGTTTTCCCATTCTCAAAGCTGTGAAACCAAAGGTGACTGGTTGCGCCTGTTTTCCTTTAAGAGGCATCCAAGCTACTTCGGGTGCGGCCTGGCCCTGGCCCTCCTTTTCTTTTTTTTTTTTTTTTTTTTTTTTTTTAAACTTTATTTATTTATTTATTTGCCTGGAACTGGAACTGCAGACAGTTGTTAGCTGCCATGTGGGTGCTGGGAATTGAACCCGGGTCCTCTGGAAGAGCAGACGGTGCTCTTAACCGCTGAGCCATCTCTCCAGCCCCGGCCCTCCTTTTCTAGGAGGATGGAAACAGTATGTGGCCATGCTCTGAACTGAGCACAATGCATTCAAAGGTGGAGTCGATGGATTATCACAATTCCAACAGGTTATTTTTAGCTTGATCAAGAAATATTTCGGCAATAGCTGCTGAGAGATGGCATTTATAAAGACAGCTGGGAGGACAAAAATACAAGGCACCATCTGACTGGAATCTGATAGTATTTGGGGGCACCAAGGTATGAGCAGCCAGGAACTGCAGCAGGCTGGCCTATGGGCTCTCAGCACCCCTGGGGGCACCCAGATCAGGGTTTCTATTCAGGGTGAACTTTTGGGCATTCATTCTACTTCCTGGTCCATAGTGTCACTGTAGACTTCAGAGTGGTCTGGACACTTCAGTTAGTCAGCAGGGCAATAATCCCTCTCTCCTTCACTGCCTTTGAAGGTACCTAGGTACATCTTCTCATGAGGTTCAGTTATTTAGAAGTGAACACTGCACTGGACACTATACCGTGTGCCTTTAATCCCAGCACTGCAGAGACAGGCAGCGGCAGGCAAATCTCTGAGTTCCAGGCTCGATAAGGCTACAAGAGACCTGGTCTTAAAAAATAAGCAAACAGAAACAAGCAATGCAACCAAAATACTTTATCTGAATTCAGAAAGCTAATGACCCTAAACAGACTGTACTTATGAGGGTTTTAAGAGTATGAAATGCATGCGATGGGGTCCAATATTCCCTTTAAAAAAAGGATCTTCTTTGCCTTAGACTAAATTTCACAATAGATTCTCAAGTGATTCTAAGGCTGAGCCACCAGGCCCTGGATAACACTGTGCTGTGAGCTGCCCTCTCCTACTGAGGCACCAAGCCCTGGCCACACACGCTTCACCACCCTGAACACAAAGGCCGCTGGCTATGGCAGGCAGCACAGACTGGCCTCCAGGTGGATAGAAGCACTGGCTATGGTCCTGTAAGGCTCCCAGAGCAGAAAGACTTAGAGAGAGTGATGTACCTGAAGCAGGTCGCTGAGGTCAAGGAGCATGTCTGCAGCCAGAGTTAAGGAGTGCTTGCACAGAAGCTACCAGGGCTGCCCACCCAGTGAGCTGGACCACATCATCTCAACAGGGAGGAAAAGGCCCTGGGGAACCTAACCAGGCACTGTGCTGTGGGAGACCTCTGGGAATCTACTTTAAGGATAGACAGAAAGCTACAAGAGGGAGTAGGGAAAAGAGTCAGGGAAACCAGAAATCGGGGCTTCAGATGTCTACTGTCCAGTGTCTTCTGTTCAGACACAGCATGGGAGAGGACCACCACACTTTGGCTCTATTCCTTAGGTACAAACTCGGGACCTTCAAATCACCATTCTGAGTTAGCAGAGCAACTCTGAGGAGGCGGACAGACAGACAAACACGTTATAGCAAGACAGTGAGTACCTACCAAATATTGCCACTGGGGCTCTGATGTGAGACCTATGACAGTCAACAGCACCGAGAACAGATCGCAGATAAATCCAAACTCAGCACAGACAAAAACCAAGTTACCTATCAGTGAAGTTAAGCTACTGGCTTCAAGTGTAGCCTAGTGGTAAACTTTGCTGAACATGCACAAGGCACTGTATCCATCCACAGTGTTACAAAATATTAAACAGGCTCCATAGATGGCTCAGAGGCTAAGAGCACTTGCTGTAACCGCAAGTAGTGGGCATACCTTTAATCTCAGCACTCAGGAGGCAGAAGCAAGCAGATCTCCGTGAGTTCAAGGCCAGCATGGTCTACAGAGTGAGTTCTAGAATAGCTAGGGCTACATAGAGAGACCCTTCTTGAAAAATCAAAAGGAAAGAAAAGAAATGAAAAAGGAAAGAGCACTTGCTGCACAACTGTGATTCCAGTGCCCACGTAACAAATCAGATGTCCCACATGTCTGCAAACCCAGATCCAGTGGGAGAGAGGCAGGAAGGAGAATGACTGGGGCTGCTGGCTTCCAGCACAGCTAGGAGAATGAAGCCCCAGGCTCCAGGAGAGACCACATCATAAAGGAATAGGTGGAATGATAAAAGCTGAGTCAGGAGGATGTGAGTTAGAGGGTACTCTAGGCTAAACAGCGAGTCCTTGTCTCAAAAATGACATTCCCCACACCACACTGATCTGGAGGATAGCAGCTGAGATGAAGACAAAATGAAGGACTGTACTTTCTACATAATTTTCCTGTGAAGTCTAAAACTTACCCTAAAAATAAAGTCTATTTGAAAATAAGCTGGGGCTGGATCGATGCCTCCTACGGCTCTTCCAGAGGACCTGGGTTCAATTCCCAGCACCCACATGGCAACTACCAACCACCTATAATTCAAGTTCCAGGGGAGGCTTCCGGCCGACAGAGCTCTGGACCTTACAGAAGAAGACGCTGCTGTAGCCTGAGTCCTAAGTGGTCCGTTCGCGCGTGGCCATGTGGAAACTGCTGACGCGCGCCCCCACGGGTGCACTTTTCAGATTCTTGGGCAGCTCCTCCCACCAGTGCTGGTCTGAAGACCTACCTCCCAGTGCCAAGTTTTGAAGATGTCTCCATCCCTGAGAGGACCAAGCTTAAATTCATTGAAAGGGTCCCACTTGTGCCAAAAGTAAGAAGAGAACCTAAAAATTTGAAGGACATACGAGGACCTTCATCTGAAGCCACTGAATCCACTGATGACAATTTTGCAATTTTGGCACTGGGAGGTGGTTATCTCCACTGGGGCCATTTTGAAATGATGCGCCTAACAATCAACTGATCTATGGATCCCAAGAACATGTTTGCCAAATGGCGAGTACAAGCCCCTTTTAAGTCCATCACTTGAAAAGGTGTTGGGCAACGTATGGGGGGAGGTAAAGGTGCCATTGATCATTATGTGACACCTGTGAAGACTGGCTGCCTCATAGTAGAGATGGGTGGATGCTGTGAATTTAAAGAGGTACAGGATTTCCTGAACCAAGTTGCCCATAAGTTGCCCTTTCCAGCAAAGGCTGTGAGCCGTGAGACTCTAAAAAAGATGCAGCAAGATAAAAAAGAAAGAGAACAGAACAACCAAAATCCCTGGACCTTTGAGCGCACAGCCACTGCCAACATGCTTGGCATATGGAAATACCTGAGCCCATATGACTTGACGCAGACAGGGTGATATTGGGGCAAATTCTACCTACCTAAGTGTGTGTAGTGAAAGCACAGAACTGTGTGCACGCATTCTCTTGAGACTGTGGATTTGCATCTTTATTATCTTTAGGATCTTTGGTGGCTCTTGGATCATAAGTAAGCACATAAGTAAGTGACTTCTGAAAAACTGTGCTATTGTTTCTAATTAAAGTTTGAGTGTAACCTCAAAAAAAAAAAAAAAAAAAGTTCCAGGGGATCCAACACCGTCTTCTTTTGGCCTCCATGCCCCACATGCATATGGTACATAGATATATATGCAGGCAGAATACACACACATAAAATCAAAATAAATCTCAAAACAATTTTTAATAAAATAAAAATTAATAAACAGGCCAGGCATGGTAATGCATGCCTTTAATCCTTGCACTTGGGAGTTAGAGACAGGTAGACCTCTGTGAGTTCAGGACTAGCCTGGTTTACATAGACTCAGAGACTTGTCTCAAACAAAAACAAAAACTAAAAAAGCAAAGGAGGGCTGGAGAGATGGCTCAGCGGTTAAGAGCACTGGCTGTTCTTCCGGAGGACCTGAGTTCAATCAATTTCCAGCATCCACATGGCAGCTAACAACTGTCTGTAATTCCAAGATCTGACACCCTTACACAGTTATACATGCAGGCAAAACACCAATTCACATAAAATAATAATAAAATATTAGAAAAAAAAAAGCAAAGGAAGGAAGGTGGTTGTCACCTACAGTTCCATCACCTAGGAGTCTGAAGCAAGATCACATAAACTCTGTTCAGGGCCAGCCTGGGAAAGACAGTCCATGTCAAGAAGAGGGAAAAAGGAGTTAAGATGGCTTAACTGGTAAAACACTCTGTGCACGCCTGAGGAACCCATGGGGAAAAAGTTGTCCGCTGAATTCCACAATGTCCATGTGACCTATGTGCATCTAACAAAAAGATGTGTGTCCAGAACAGTCAGCAAATGGTCAGTGGAAAACCCTAACCCATCTAACACTGCCATTACAGGACTCCAAGAAATGAAGAAAAAACCTGGCCTCCCATTCACCACAGACTACTTCTTACATCTCCTGGACCGTCTTGCTCTAACTGACTGTTCTCTGGATAGTACCATCCAGTAAAGTTCTTCTCAGCCCAGCCACTGCACCCCTAGAGCAGGAGCTTTCAGGATGCTCTGCCAGGCAAAGGAACTGAGACTGCAGCAAGCAGCCTCAACCAGGATGAGCAACCCCCACAGGGTTCTCAACACTGGCCACTGCTGCTACTAACAACACTGAGGTCTGCCATCCACTGTCTGTACAACACCGACACATCTGCTGTCTGAATGACATTTGCTTTTTGTTCTCTACACAACCCTGAAACCTACTGTCTACACACTAATACCTGTTGTCATACTGTCCACACTAACACCTGCTTTCTGCACAGCACTTTTTTAAAAAAAAAATATTTATTTATTATGTATACAGTGTACAGAAGAGGGTACCAGATGTCATCATAGATGGTTGTGAGCCACCATGTGGGTGCTGGGAATTGAACTCAGGACCTCTGGAAGAACAGTCAGTGCTCTTAACCTCTGAGACATCTCTCCAGCCCCTCTGCACAGCACTTTCTACACAGAACTGATACCTGCTCTATACAAAGTACTGAAAACTGTTGTCAAAAGACTCCTGAGGCAACATGATTGTGGTAAGACAGGCCCATAGAGTCAAGGAAATTGGCTCAAACAATTGCCAAGGCACGCACATAACGTACATGGAGACATAAGGCTTCCCTTCCTCATTTCCCTGAAAAGGTAACTGACTAAGACCAAGGTTACCAAACTCTAGGGCAGAGGTAAGATTAAAACCCAGACAGTTAGGGGCTGTAGCGTTTGGTGCAGCAGAGTGCAGACCCCTCACCAGAGAGGCTGACAAAGACTTGATAGAAGCTCCCAGTGCATACTGTTCTGGACCCCGCCCTAGGACCATGGAAGAGAAGTTGGCTCACAGCTCAGAACTTTTATATCTGTCTTTCTGAAACAGGAGCTAGAGGGGCTGAGGGCATTCTTCACAGCTGCCTTGGCCAAATATAAGGTCTGAACAGGGCCTGGAATGGCTTGAGTTACACCAGGCCTCAGGCAGCCCCAGAAACCAAAGACAAGTTCATGAGAACCCTGTTCTTGGGACACTACCTATGGACACTAACTGGCTTCAAGGTCCAATATAACAGATGCTCTGGATGGTGTCTAATGACTCAGGAGACCTGCTGATGGGCTTCCTTAGTCCGTCTCCATGGAAGGACTGGCTTCTCACCATCTCCAGCAACTACTTGTGCCTGCAAGTGAGTTTCTCTCTGTGTATGTGGCATAACTCAGACAACTGACACATCAACATTATCCTAAAAGAATATCAGTACAGTGTGGTGCTGCCAACATGCCTCCTCAAAAGCCTCTGCCATGATACCAAGTACCTGCTTCTGCCCACTCCATGCTGTGGTCTGGGCCTTACCAGGAGTGGTGCAGCACACACTGAGTCACTTCCCACTCAGATCCATTTCTGATACTTGTCTCTCCTCTCCCAAACACTGAAGAAGGGTACAGCACTAGGTGTAAGCTGCAGGAGCTGCAGGCCCACCTCCAGAGATGGTCCTGGAGACAAATGCAGTCACTTGCCAAGGCAGTTCCCCTCACAAGCATCCTGATGACTCAAGGCACAGCAGCCTAAGCACAGCTGAATCATCTGCTCACAGTCTGACAGAGGTTCTCCCTCCTGCCAAGGACAGCTGTACCAACTGAAGCAGAAAAGCCAGGTACCACTGCTCTTCTATTCCCAAAGACAACTGCTCCTCTGCAGAGCAAAGCACAGAGGACAGGAAAGTAGCTTCATTGAAAGATCTTGTCTCAAAAAGTGAAGAGGCTAGGAGATAACTCAGTGGGCAAAGGTGCCTGCCCCCAAACCTGACCACCTGAGTCAATCCCTGAACGTACAAGGTAGAAGAGGAGAGCTGACTCTTACACATGGTCCTTTTCACCCCACATGTGCACTGAAGCACATGTGCCCTCCACACACACCAAAAATATAGGACTGGGCTAAAAGATAAGGTCTAGGAACTATCTTGACCCAAAAGGGTGAGCAGAAGATAGAACGGAAGCAAAGATTACTTAAAAGCCTGGTGGAGCATAGAGTAAACAAAATAAAAACAGGTAGAAACCAAATCACCTAACAAATTCAATGTGGGAGATGGCCAGAGGGAGGAATCCACTGGAAAGAAGATGCCTCATGCTCAGTTAGACAGCAGTACACCAAGGTCCCTGGATGATGGAGAAAAGAAATTGTAAATTGTACATATACAACAGGAATGTATATCAGAAGGTAGGTACCAGAGGAAGCTGGGAGATACTAAGAGAAGATTCTGCAGGACAAAAGATAGAATTCCTGATGTATGTGCAGCCTACAGAGCTTAGTGCTGGGTGTCCGGGAAATGCACAGGAGAACCAGACCCGAAGCCTCAAGAAACAAAGCTGGGGGGGGGGGGGACAGAAGTCATGAGCTGTCCTCCTCCTCTTCCTGTCATCCAAAAGTGGCAGGGACTTAAGAGTTTAGCCTGACTAGATCTACCTTTGGCAACTGAGATGGTCTGAATGAAAATGGCCCCCACAGAAATCTGACTTGTCTGGAGTGGATGCTGAGCTGATCTACCGTGGGACCTCTTGCCCTTTCTAGGGAGCGCATAGGGAGGAGGGAGGCTGAAGGCTGACCAGGAGGGGTCAGGAGGGAGAAGGGAGTTGGAACAAAGGGATACATGGATAAAAACGATTTTATTCTATAAAAGTAAAGAAATAAATGAATTTTAAAAGAAAAAAAAAAAGAAAATGGGGGCTGGAAAGATGGCTCAGAGGTTAAGAGCACTGACTGTTCTTCTAGAGGACCTGAGTTCAATTCCCAGCAAAACCACATGGTGGCTCACAACCATCTATGATGAGGTCTGGTGCCCTCTTCTGTAAAACTGTATGCATAATAAATAAATAAATCTTAAAAAAAAAAGACACAGGGTTGTAATCTTTTTTTAAAAAAAAAAAAAAAAAAAGAAAGAAAATGGCCCCCATAGATTCAGGGAGTGGCGTTATTGGAGGTGTGGCCTTGCAGGACAAAGTATGTCACTGGGGGTGGGCTTTGAGGCTTCGGAAACTCAAGCCAGGCCCAGTATCACTCTCTCTTCCTTCTGCTTACCAGTCCAGATATAGAACTCTCAGCTACCTTTTGAGCACCATATCTGCCTATTTGCCACCAATCTTCCTGTCATTCCCAATTAAATGTTTTCCTTTATAAGAGTTACTGTGGTCGGGGCTGGAGAGATGGCTCAGCGGTTAAGAGCACCGTCTGCTCTTCCAGAGGACCCGGGTTCAATTCCCAGCACCCACATGGCAGCTAACAACTGTCTGTAGTTCCAGTTCCAGGCAAACACCAAGGCAAATAAATAAATAAAGTTTTTAAAAAAAAAAAAAAAAAAAAGAGTTACTGTGGTCATGGTGTCTCTTACATCAATAGAACCCTAACTAAGACATCAGCTTAGACAAAGGGCCTACATCAGCTGGACCAGATATCCAGTAAGGGAACTGTTGACAACACCAACACCAAACATCTGCAACTCCTAAGTCAATGTTTGAGTAATCACCCAAGAACCAAGATGAGGCTCCCACAGCAAAGGATACGAGGCGTGCCTTCGGTTCGGCAAACCAAGTAGAGGCAGGCAGCAATCACATGAGCCATTTTACGTCCTCGGGTCAGATGTTTGCTTACAGCCATCTTGAAGAAGTTGAAGGCTGTGTCCAAGCAGTGCTGGTTGAGCTGCAGCTGGCTCCCCAAGTGGTGAATATGGCGCCGCCCTAGGACAGAAAACAGAATGACTCTTAGTTACAACTGTCAACTTAAAATTAAGTATCACAAGCGCACCTTACAATTTAAGATTTGAGCAAAGCCTGTTAGAAGATTGAGACATGAGGATTACAATTTCAAGACTAGCCTGAGCCAGGCATGATGGCACATACCTTTAATCTAAGCAGAGGTAGGAAGATCTCTGAAGCCAGCTTGGTCTGCATAGTGAGTTCTAGGACAGCCAGTGCTACTTAGAGACCCTGTCTTGAACAAACAGACAAAAAGGACTAGCCTCGGCTACGGAATGAATTCAAAACCAGCCTGGGAAACTTGGTGAGATCCTCTCTTAAACAGTAAAGTAGGCTGGGCAGTGGTGGTACCTGTCTTCAATTCTGGCACTCAGGAGGAAAGTAGGTCTCTGGGAGTTTGAGGCCAGCCTGGTCTACAAAGCAAGTTCGGAAACAGCCTACATAACAAAACCCTGTCATTTAAAAAAAATAAAAACCAAAAAACCCACAACTACAACTAGACTACAGAGATAGCTTAAAGGCTAAGAGTACTGGCTGAGCTTCCATACATTTCCAGCAACCACAGGGTACACAGACATACATGCAAGCAAAAAATCCATACACATGAAATAAAATTTATTTTTAAAATAAGGGTTGGAGATGAAGCTCAGTGGTAGAGAACTTGCTTCCAACACATAAAGCCTTAGGTTCAATACTGGACAATCCAAAAAAATTAGATAGATAGATAGATAGATAGATAGATGATAAATGACAGATTAGATAAATAGATGATAGACAGACAGATAGTGATTTAATTTTTTTAAAACTCAATTTATATATTCTAATCAATTTTCATTATGAACACCAAAATATTGGTTTCTTTATTTTTCACATGCCATAAAACCCTGTTCCTCATGCGCTGCATTTCAGCTTGGAGCAGTACACATACATTGGCTAACTTCTGGAAACTCCTTAAGGCCTGGAGTGTCTGGCAGGAATGGGTCTCTCACACCTATGTGCCAAGCACCACCTTTGTCCTAACAGCAGAAGACTCAAGCCATCTGCCTGATCCTTCCTAGAATGGCCTCTCTGCCTAGTCCAGCCCTGAACATACCTGCCCAGGCTTCCCTCCAAGAGCCAGCTACTTGGACAGACTAACAGACAGCCTAGAGAGCTAGCTGTCTCCTGCACACCTGCAAAAGGAGGAGCAATGGCAAAGACAGGTACACTACCAGGGGAATTTGAGGGTACCAGGCCCTTCTAGGGAATGCAGAAGCACCTCTAGCCAGGAGACTCTGTCTGTGTGTATGCACCATGCAGCAGACAGGAGACTCAGGATAGTCCAGTGGTGTACATCTGTGGGAGAGCTGTTAACACCAGCTCTCAGTGCAGACCAGTGGGTGGGCACCAGAGATAAAGAGGGCCCTCTAGATACAAGATTTACCCTACAATATGAGAGGACAGGGTATGGCAAGAACTGTCACCAGAGATGTCTGGTCCTGCTAGCATCTCCAGGACCCCTATCCCATTCCTCATCTGACACTGAAGGCAACCTCTACCTCATCCACAAAATGTTAAATACTGGCTTCTCTGATTTTTTGATAAGAACTGAGGGCTAGCACACTACTCCCAGCCAACAATAACAACAGCCCATTTCAGGGCACAGCCAACACCTGACCAACTGTACAACATCAGCTCCTCTTACTAGGACAGTCGTAGCACACCAGAGAGTCTGAGCCAGGGCTACTCTGGGACAGAAACCCACAATAACAGTCTGTAGAGAGAAGACTACACAGAGCTGGAACTGAGACTCACTAGCTCTCTAGTATTTAAAAAAAATTCTACAATGCAGCTAAAACAGTTCTTCTCTGGGTCACCTGCTCAAGGCTAGCCCTATTCTCAAGTCCCACACCTCCGGGCCAGGGCTTGCCAGTACCCATAAAGAGAATCTATAATCACTGTAGTAGATATAAAACAACAAATGACATATAATGACATCATTCCTAAGAGCAGAGCAGAGACCCTGTTACACTGAGATCAGCAATGAGTCAAGCCTGCCCAGTCTCAGCAGTCCTGGGGAACCTAGCAACATATGAACAAAAAAAATGCAACTAAGCTTTGAGAACAAGAATAAAGGTGAGAAGCAAGGACCAATAATGTCTGCTCATAGCTGGTGTGGTTGCTAAAATAAGAAGCTTTACAAGTTCACATTTTAAGATAAACAAATTCCTGTATTCCTATAATTTGATCTATAGATTCAATGTAACTCCAACCAGAATCTAGCTAGCTTTCCCATTGAAAAGTTAACAAAATAAGTCCAAATCTGAAAATAAAGATTCAAATCAATAAAAAGATAACCCTAGAAGACTTAGTGCCCTTCAAGTAACCATACTTCCCATAATGACCTACAGATTAAGATAATCCACTCAAAACCCCATCTGATTTCCTGGCAGAAACTGGACACAAACAGATGAGGGAATTTTATTTCTTCAGCTGATGGTACTGGGATAAGTCCTAGAGCATGGTCTTGTCTGCTTGTGACCAGATAGATAAGAACTGAGGAGGAGGGGTCACCCACTCTCTTGGGTGATGTGAGCAGAGCAGTTGGTTCGCACTGCCCCTGGGCAGAACAGAGGACAAGACAGCTGGATTTAGCAGTGGTGTCTACTTTATTCTGTGTCATGAGTGTACCTTATTGATCTCTTTTCCAAATAAATTGTATCTAACCCATTGAAACAAGGGCAGAACCAATGACCAGTTAATAAGAACTGGCCATAAAGAACATGGAGGAACCAGCATATGAATAAAGGCACAGGAAAAAGTGGGGAGGGACCTTGGAGATTCCCTGGAGGAAGGGCAGCTGGTCACTTCTCCACTGCTTCTTTGATCTTTAAGGTTTTTCACTCCAATATCTGACTCCTGAGTCTTTACAGACTTCTAAGTATATAACTTACAGAAGCAACTTAGGAAAAACAATAGACTCTGTCTCAAAAAAGAGAAGGGAAGGAAGATGGAGGGAGGGAGGGAAAGAAGCAACATAAATCAATTCAAGAGACTCAGAATAATCAACATGGCATGCCTAAGAAAGAATTGTGGGGCTGGAGAGATGGCTCAGCAGTTAAGAGCACTGACTGTTCTTCCGGAGGACCTGAGTTCACTTCCCAGCAACCACATGGCAGCTAACAACTGTCTGTAATTCCAAGATCTGACACCCTTACACAGTTATACATGCAGACAAAACATCAATTCAAAAAGAAAGAATTCTAAGAAGTATATACACCTCCCAACTTCAAATTCACCATAAAGCTAGTAATCAAACAAGAGCACGACATAAACAGCCCAGCAGAACAGTCAGGGGACCTGGAAATGATCCTCAACAAGACAAAGTGCCAACTGGAAAAATATAGTCTTTTTACAGAAATGTTGGATATGCATGCATAAAATGGAGGCTGGACCCAGATGCTCACAAGGAACAACCCCAAAACACAACAGGCACCCAGATGGTCAACCCCAAACAACAGAAGCTATAAGCATCAGCTGGGGTGTGTGTGTGTGTGTGTGTACATGCACATGTACACCCATGATCACACCTATGTAGGTCAAAGGTAGACTCTGGGTGAGCCCTCTATCACTCAGCTCAGTGAGATGGAGTATCTCACTAAACTAGGAGCTTCTCGTTTTGGCTAGACTGGCTGTCCACTGAGACCCTAATTATACCTGTCTCTATTTCTTCTGTGGATACATATTACATATTTAATAAAACCCGAATATTGGGGAGAGAGCACACAGTCAAATCCTAGGCAGACAGCTCAGGAAATTCTTAAACCTTGAATACAAAGATAAACAGCTGAGTCAGTCACACACACCTTTAATCCCAGCACAGGGAAAGCCGGAGTGGTGACCTCCACCCTTGATCCCACAACTCCAGAGACAGAACTTCTTCAGTTTCTGTGAGTTCAAGGCTACACACCTTTAATCCTAACCTGGATAGGATAGGGTATATAAAAACTTATAACCCCCCCCCCAAAAAAATCAAAAACAACTGGGAGAAGTGACTGACAAAAACAACCAAAAACAAAACTAAAAAAGTTATAAAACAACTAAATAAAAATTAACTATAATACCTCTCTCTGTAATATTTCAGCCTTTCCCCAATATTTAACTCTAAATCTCATTTATAGTACGTTCTTCAGTGTCGAGGTGAGAGATTCACATCATCACTGGGGACCCTAACTCAGGACCTTATGCTTGCACAGCAAGTTTACTTCACCCAACGAACTCCCCAAGAATCAGTGACTGGCCAGGTAACGTATAAGATAAACTGGACACCATCAATCAGAATGAAAAGAAGTGTGCCTCAACTGACACCATCAGGAACTGGAAAGATGGCTCACCTGTTAAAAGTGTTTGTCTCTTGTGGAGACCCTAAGTTCAATTTCTAGTGCCTACATGGTGGCTCACAACCATCTTTAACTCCAGGTCCAGATCTGAAACCCTTTCCCGACCTTCCAGAGCAATAGACGTATGCATAGTGCACATACATACATACATACAGATAAAATACCTATATACATTTTAAAATAAATCTTCTTTTATTATATACTATCAAGTAATGAAAAAAAATAGTAAAAAGTCAGTTCATGGAAGGGCAGCAAGATGGCCCAGTGGGTAAAGGCACTTGCTGCCAAGATGGTCTGTGTTCAGTCCTCAGAATTCACATGGGAGAGGAAAAGCATCTCCTGCAAGTTGTCATAAATGTATCATGGTGAGCACACACACTTAAAAATAAATACAAAGTGCGTATGTGGTGTGTGTGCATGTGTTTAAAGACTTGTAGCTAAAACCAGGTATATTGGTGCATGCCCTTAGTCCAGAACTTGGAAGGTAGAAACAGGTAGATCTCTGGGAGTTCAAAGCCATTCTGGTCTAGACAGAGGCAAAAGCTACAAAGAGAGAGACCCTGTCTCAAAGAAACAAACAACCTAATTAAAAACAAGCAAAGGATCAGAACAGATATTTCTCTTCTTTGTTGTGCACTGAAGTTTTTATAAGACAATGAAATGTCATTTCTGCCAGGTCAAATGGCTAGAAACTTGCTGGTTCTATGTCTATCTTCAAGAGAACAGGAACAAGCATGACACCATCTGGGGGCCCTTCACTGAGGGGGCAGATCTACAGAATGTCTAGAAAAGAGAGCACACTTAGGAATTATTCCTCCCAGAGTGCTACAGGCCCTGGGCTGGGAGGGTGGCACAAAGTAGCAAGCCACAAGGTAAAACATGGGGTAGGGCATAGAGGGCACTCCAAAGGAAAAGCAACAACTGAGAACTGATCTGTTCTGACCTCACCCCAGTATCTTGTCCCATCTCCCTTTCTTGTCCCTCGCCAGGCCAACAACACTGAAGTGGGCAATACCATTCTGTAGGGTCTGTGCTCTTGATTCCTTTCCCAGGTTCACATGGAAGCCACCGCCTAGGGTTGGGGTTTTGCCAGCACCTGGAAAAACAAAAAACAGAGGTTAGCCAGGGTCTGGTAGAGAAGTCCAGAAGCCCCTTTCACTGTGAACAAAGGGGGACCAAGCATTCCAGCAGATAAAACAGCATGCTAAGCAGAAGACTTTGCTCTGCCTAGCAAACAGATGTGGCCTTGAACAGAAGCACCGTAAATCTTTAAAAAAGAAAAAAATCGGAGCTAATGAAATGACTGGGTAGCTAAGAGCTAAGCCTGAAAGGAAGAACTGAATCTATAAGTTGTCTTCTCCACACATGCACCATGATACCCAATAAATAAATATAATTTAAAAAAGAACAAGAAAGCATATTCTATTGCTCTAATTAAAGTATATATGTGCTTTAAATACAAGTCAATCATGGGATCTGGAGAGATAACTCAGCAGTTAAGAAAAAGTACTTCTCTTAAAAAGGACTAAGACAGGTAGTTCTCAACCACCTGTGACTCCAGTTCCAGAGAAAGTCAACACCTCTGGCCACTGTGGGCACTTGTACTAATGTGCACATTCCCACACACAGATACATACATAACTTAGAATAATGAAAATAAGATCTTTAAAAACCCCTTAAATTACATTTAAAAAGAATGGTGGCATTAGCTAGGCTGAGCATGAGCATGATGGTGCATGTCTGTAACCAGAAAGCTAAGGCACATGAATCAAGAGCTGCAGGCCACTGTGAGGTAAGAGCAAGACCTTGCCTCATCCCTGTTATCTCTCATCTCCACCCCAAAGAGAAGACTTCCACTTCAGACCAACGTTTACTGCCATCTCTGCACTCCTTGGCTCCAGCTCCACAAAGCACACTGCAAAGCCAATCACTGCCACTTCTATAGGCTCATTCTACCTCCTGCACTGGGCTGCTCTACCTGCAGTGGCCCTTGGAGCCACTTACTCTCTGACTCTTGTTCCTGCCATCCCTCCATGTGTGAACAGCAGGAGAGAAGCATGGTGGGAAACACACTTAGCAAATGTCGCACCAGGTAAGGTGCTAGCTGACTCAGGCTCACTCAAGTGTGAAAAACAAAGGCCAAATGTGACCTCCAGATGGAACTGACAACTACAAACTCTCCTAGACCTTCAGACTTCAGACGTGCTCCACTTCTAAAACACTGGGTATTTTGTTCTTCTTTCCTCCCTTTCAGATGAGGTTTCACTATATATATAGCAAAAGCTGATCTAGAGCTCCGCCTCCCAAGTGCTCGCTAGGACTGTAGATGTGCACTACTGTGCCTCGCAGACATTTGGTTCTTTCTACAAGTTTCTTCAACAAAAAAATATGGGCTAGGAGTATAGTATAGATGGACTTGGCAGAGTCTGCCCCCTTGTGGACAATGGAGAAGGAACATACAACCACAAGCCACTTAGGGAAAAGCCTTTGACTTAGCAAAGGGCAGAGAGGGTGGAACCCAAGACAGCATAGGTATAAAGACTGGCTATGCTTTGGAACGATAATGCCACCCTCACATGCTGGACTAGACCTAGGAAGAGGGCCAAGAGACCTCAATGTCCAGAAAGACCTCCCCATAGCACTATCCTTCATTTTTCTCACAGTGACCAGAATAGAAAGTCTTTATTACTGTGTTGATTTGGCAAAGAAGGCTAGAGACTTTGAGGTGAGCCTGGGCTACACAGCAAGACCCTCCCACTTAAAAAAAAAAAAGAGTGGTGGTGGCCCACTCCTTTATCCCCAACACACAGGAGGCAGAGGCAGGCAGATCTGTAAGTTCGAGGCTAACCTGTTCGGCAGGTGAGATGGCTCAGCAGCTAGAGGAACTTGCTAACAAGCCTGACCACCTGAGTTTGATCGCTAAGAACCTACAGTGTGGATAGAACCAACTTCCGTAAGTGAGCCTCTGAATTCTACACACACGCAGAATGACGTGTACATACACATATAAACAGATGTAATAAAAATGTCAAGTTCTGAGTGGTGGGCTGGGGACTCCCTGCCTAGCACATAAGGTGGGAGGAGACAAGAGTCCACCCCTGTGGCCCCTGCCCTGTGTTCCCAATTCTGACTGTTGGAACCTCATTATTGGAGCCTCAGGGAGTACTTGCAGCCTACTAACAAGGCTTGCTGCTTCCAGGAGAGGGGAGGATGAACCCTGAGGAGCAGGAGCTCTCTATGAAACGAGCACTCTGAGAGTAGTCCGTGTCTGGGGAAGGAGGAAGAAGCACAAGACTGACAAGAGAAGCCTCAGAGGATGTGGCCCATGCTGGGAAGTGTGCCTCATGGGAAACCCTGCTTTTCCCCTGCCATCCTTGCTCATAAAGGTAAGACCAGACTATCGTGGTGTGTCTCAAATCCCAACTCCTCAACAACCTTGCATTTGGCGTCTGAACCTGCAGTCCTGATACCCAGTACTTCCCTTGGCACAAGCTTTTTGGAAAGGCCTCTAAAACCTGATTACAGGTATAAAGTTAAGTTTCCTTAGCCGGGAACCTCCTGCTGATGACCCTTACCACTCACTTTAGTGTATCAAGCACATATTCTAGAGTAAACTGTTAAGTGTCCAGCTTAGGATGCTGTAAGCAAGGACACCTAGGAAAGAGACAGCTGTTTTAGACCCTACAAGACAGCCACCAATGAGAACAGCTTTACAGTGGAGCTGCAGGAAGGCTGAGATGAGCAAAGAGCACCAGGGACCCATAAGGGCAGGAAATGGGACAAGTCATCTGTTTCCTGTGTGATCATGCAGATTGGGGGGAGGGGGAGTTGCACGAACCTAATTGGTCTTAAAATAAAAACCTAGAGCCAGATATTGGGGAAAAGCTGAAAGATCAGAGACACAAGGGAACAAGCCACTTCTCACCTTGCCAAGTCCTTCCTCAGCAGAAAGGGGAAGATCCTGTCTCTACAAATCCTCAGACTGAATGGGGAACTCCAGGGGGTGGACTCCTGTCTCCTCCCACCTTATATTCCTTTCTCTGTCCAGCCACATCACTTCCTATCTCAAACTTCCCAGTGCTGGGATTAAAGGTGTGAGCCACCACTGCCAGGCTCTGTTTCTCTCCTAGACTGGATCAATTTCACCTAACTCAGTGTGGCTTTGAACTCAAAGAGATCCAGACAGATCTCTGCCTCTGCCTCCTTTAGCTGCTGAGTGCTAGGATTAAAGGCATGTGCCACCATTCCCTGACCTCTATGGCTAATTCTGTGGCTGACTCTGTCCTCTGATCTTCAGCCAAACTTCATTCCTTTAGAGCCTATATATCACCACATTTCCTTTTTTTGTCAAAAATTAAAACGATTATAATAAAAACTATATACAATAAGTACAATAACTATATACAATATATACAGGCAAGAATTATATCGATAATGTTTAGTTCATTAACAACTGACAAATTTGGGGGCTGGAGAGATGGATGATTCAGTGGTTAAGAACATTGGCTGCTCGTACAGAGGTCCTGAGTTCAATGCCCAGCAACCACATGGTGGCTTACAACCATCTGTAATGAGGTCTGGTGCCCTCTTCTGGCCTGCAGGCATATGTGCAGGCAGACCACTGTATACATTAAAAAATATTTAAAAACAATTGACAAATTCAGAGAAAATATTACAATATTTATCCTACTTTGGTGAGTCTAAAGTGTTGTAATTAATTCACTTTCTATCCAACTTGTGTTACCAACTGAAAACTATCAAACTTATAGTATACATTTGTTGTCAGGTAGGTAGCCACGTGAAAGACAGCTGTTCAAAGTAGCTGATACCTCCCTTTTGTATAATCTGCACCTTCTACCAAGGCTAAGAATTCATGATCCCACAGTGCATTTCCCAGGGCACTCAGGGCTGGTTGCTAGAGTGCTTCTGTCTGGATCTAAGAGCCCATCTGAGTTTTGCTGAGGGCTTTGGAGCATGATTTAGATCTAGGGTGCATCTTAAGATCTCACTGCACCCTGGCTCCACACTCTTTCCCTGAAGTTATGAGGGTACAGTAAGTATAACACATTGTCCTCAAGTCATGGATGCCTCCCATGGAAATCCCCAGACATCTGCTCCCACGATGACCTGTTGTACAGTGGTTATCACTCCAACAGGCAACTATTTAGGAGACTGTAGACAGTGTTGGTAGAGCCACTGTCACAGCAATCCTGAGGACACCCTGGGGAAGTCACCTACAAAGAATAAGAACTTGTGTGACATGCGAAACATACCACAGGGAAGGAAAGACAGAAGGGAAAGGTCAACCCAAGTCAATGGTTTTTTGGAAATATCAACAAAACTGGTAAATCTGCAAGAAAGACAAAGGAAACAACAGGAAACAGACACTAACATCCAAGGAAAAGGAACTTCTTGCAGACCTAGGACATAGGCTGGGAATAAAGCTCAGCAGGAGACCACTTGCTTAGAGTGTTCGTGCACACACAAACACACACACAGAATTAGATGTTGTTTATCTTGACTTAAGAGGCCTTTAGGCCTTGAGGACCTATATGCACAGTGTGTCTTTGTATTAGCATTTCATATAAACCCCTTAATAAATATTAATCTTTTTATATAATCAGTCGCTAGTGATTAATACCTACAACACACACACTCCACAACCAGATGAACTCATTGCTCAAACCTGAATTCCAAAAACAAGTCAGAAAATATCTGAAACATAACTATGACAGAAGCTAGGAAAAAACAAAAAAAACCCTAAGTCCAACTGGCTACATTGGAGAAGTATACCTAATATTTAAGTAACGCAGGACCAAGATATGGTAGGCACACCTGTAATCTTGGTTATGTAGAAGGCTGAGAGGCAGGAACATCATGAGTTTGAAGCCAGCCTAAGTTACATAGTGAAACTAAGAAAGAAAAAAAGAGCAGGTACAGTGTTTGTACACAGTCCCTTCCAGAAATGAGTGGGACACTGCTCTCCTGTTTCAGGGTGTATTACTTTGACACTAAAGGCTGACAGGTATTAAACTAGAGAGCAATATGCTAAGTGAACAGCGATTAAAATCCACAAGCATGTCCAAAGGATAATACCCCAAGTAAACTTACTTCTGAAACTCAGCAGGTTCAAGGATCTGCCTCAGGGGCTGAGGAGATTGTTCAGTGGATTAAATGCTTGAAGTGCAAGCATGACTTAAGTTTAGAACCCCAGAACTCACATAAAAGCTGGTCAGGTATGATAGCCACCTATAACCCCAGCACTTGGGAGGCTGAGAGAGGGAATCCCTTGGACAAACTGGCTAGCTACAGTAGCCAGTTAAGCAAGAAACCTTGCCTTAATAAACAAAGTGTAGCATTATCAAGGAAAGTACCCAATGCCAATGTTGGGCCACACACATACACAGGCACCCACAAACATACAAACACAGCATGCACGCACAATCAGTCACACAGGGCCTGGTGGTGTATGCTTGTAATCCCAGCACTTGGAAGGCTGAGGCAGGGCGACTGCTGAAAAGTCTCAGGCGAGCCAGTCTACAAAGGAACACCTTGTCTCAAAAAACAACAAAAAGAAGTTGGGTCTTGTAGTACAGGCTCCTAATTACAACTACTTCGGAGGTTGAAGCAGGAAAACTGCAAATTCAGTCCTTGCCTGGGCTGGCTTCAAAGCCAGCCTGCACAACTTGGCAAAACCCTGACTCAAAATAAAATGTATAGCTCAATGGTAGAGTGCTTGCTTAGCATGAGCAAGACTGGGTTCCAGCTCCAGAATCATACACACAAATTCATATAAATATGCACACATGGGTTCTTAACTCAGAGGTTAAGAGCGCTAACTGCTCTTCTGGAGGTCCTGAGTTCGATTCCCAGCAACCATATGGTGGCTCAAAACCATCTATGATGAATCTGGTACTTTCTGTATACTGTATACATAATAAATAAATAAATATTTTTTAAAAAAGAGTAAATATGCACACATATATGCATATTTACACAATTACTCTACAACAGAAGGGAAAGTAGCTACAAATCTACAATTCTAAAAAGGAAGACGAAAACTGGATGGCTCACAATATCTGATCTCAAGACATTAACGTGTAAACAAAATGTAAGGATGGATGAAAAACAGAACCCAGAAGCAGACCCACATGGGTGCATATATAGTGATCCTGAAGGTAAAATAGTAATGCCAAAAAAAAGGAAGCCTTTTAGCAAACTGTGGAGAACGATCTCCACATGCAAGAAAGGAACCTCAGCCTGCACATCATTTCCTACAAGGCATAACTCAAAATGTAGCATAGTATGCCAGAGGCCCTCCCTGGTTTAGATCTCCAGTATACAGAAAATATAATCAAAACTACATTAAAATGTAAACAATAACTCTTCTAAGACAATTGCAGTGACTCAAACAAAGACATTCTAGATTCATGACAAAAGAACAATCAAGAAAGAAAACAATCATTTTTAAACTTTCCAAGTGTAAAACCTTTGGTCAAGATGAATAACTTCTGCTTCGTGAATCATATATACAAAGAAAGTCTTGAAAGTAAAACTCATCAAAGACTCTCAACAGTTAGGAAACAACTCTAATAAAACATAAGGGCTAGGTAAAGATTTGAGGCTGGGCATATCTTCTTCTTAGCCCTTAGGGCAATGCACACCTGTCAGAGTGGCCAACCGGGAAAACGGACCGCGCATCAGACGCAAGCCTGAAAACTGTGCCGGCCAGATTCCGGGACCCAGCCCGACAGCCTCGGCTGGATCAGAGCGCAACACTTAAATCAGGAGCATCGCGGAGCCCACGTCGGTGTACGGGACACGGAGGGGAGCTGGCTGCAAGTTCCTGGCCGGGCCCTGCCTCAGTTTCCCTGCCTGAATGCCCATGGCCTTTGTCAAGACGATCTGCTTCAGTTTCCTTGCCGCCTTCTCACTCATTTCGTACACTCAAGTCCTGCCCGCCCCCGTTTCCCCGTGCGGCAGAACCCACCGTCCAGCGACACGAACTGGCCGACCGCCGACGAGCCTCCGCCGCTGTTTTCCACGAACTGTACCTCAGACACGATGATGTTGTCCTCGAGCACCGACCCGCAGCCCGTGCACACTGCATCGCCGCGCGCCGCGTCCAACTCGATGTCCGTGCCGCCGCAGCCGCGGCATACGCGGCCCGTCATGGTGGAGCCGCGGGGCCCTACCGGCACCCGCCGCTCCGCTGCCCGCTCTCCGCCCGCCCGCGGCCCTTAGACCGCAAGCCCCGTCGCGCCGCCTCCGTCTGAGCTACACTCTCGCGAGGCCGCCCGCGCCACGCCCGCCGATTCGTCGTGGCAGATTCGCCACGAGCGTCCGGGCCGCGCCACCTCCAACGGCCGCGCCGCGGGACCAAGAAAGGAAGTCAGGACGCGTCGGGACTCTAGGACCGAACCGCCAACCTCCCGGCCCGCCAGAAGGGAAGTTCCAGATCGGGAGCCTGTAGGGCTCCTGGGCCACGAGCCAGCCAGCAGAGAGGCGGGCTAGCGGGTCGGCGAGGAGGGCGGGACCGGGGCGGAGAACACAGCCTAGGACCCGACAAGGGACGTGGGAGGAGCCTGGGGCGGGGGCGGGGCCTAGCTGCTGGGGCCAGACAAGGACTGTGGGCGGAGCCTGAGAAGAGAGGACTGTGGGAGGAGCCTAAGGTGGGGGCGGGGCCTGGCTGCTGGGGCCAGACAAGGACTGTGGGCGGAGCCTGAGAAGAGACAGAACTGTGGGAGGAGCCTAAGGTGGGGGCGGGGCCTAGCTGCTGGGGCCAGACAAGGACTGTGGGCGGAGCCTGAGAAGAGAGGACTGTGGGAGGAGCCTAAGGTGGGGCGGGGCCTGGATGACGTAGCCGAGACAAGGACCGTGGGCGGAGCCTGGGAAGCGTCTCAGGAGGGATGGGAGGGGCCTGGGCGGACCTAAGGAGAGCGGACCGAGGAGAATCTGGAAACAAAGTAGTGGGAAGGGCTTGTGGGCAGTGCTTGAGAGCGTCGTGGTCGGGCCTGCATTGATGGGGAACAATGGGCTATGGGAGAGGCCTGGAGGACGGACGTCGTCGTGGGAGGAGCCTGGGGAGAAAGCACTGCCTTAAGGAAGGACCAAGACCTGAGGGCGAGGCCAAGTTGTGACAGGGACCAGGGAGTGTTCTCTCAAAGTGGCATCAGGCTAAGGTGAAAGCTTGGTCTCCTCAACGCTAAATTGTCCTTAGCATTCCCTGTTTCCTGGCAACGACAGGTTTGGGTAGGGTGCTGAGCTCTGGCGGACTGGAGCTATGCACAGCCGTCTGGATCTGCAGGTGCGGATATCTCGACCATACCTGGCTGTCCTTGGTAAGATTAGCACATCTTCCCTTTCCTCAGCTGCCGCCAAGGTGCTCGGTCCTTCCGAGGAAGCTAAGGCCGCGTTGGGGTGAGGCCCTCACTTCATCCGGCGACTAGCACCGTGCCGGCAGTCCGCAACATGGCGTCCGTGTCTGAGCTCGCCTGCATCTACTCCGCCCTCATTCTTCACGACGACGAGGTGACGGTCACGGAGGATAAGATCAATGCCCTCATTAAAGCAGCTGGTGTCAACGTTGAGCCTTTCTGGCCTGGATTGTTTGCAAAGGCTCTGGCCAATGTCAACATTGGGAGTCTCATCTGCAACG
>PVIH01006956.1:0-105361 GCA_004025045.1 Sigmodon hispidus
GATCCATTGGAGCTATAGTTATTGTGAATTATCTGCTGTCGGCGCTAGGAAGCAAACATGGGTCCTCTGCAAGAGCAATAAGGGCTCTTAAAGTTTCCAGCCCTAAACCCCCTAAATATCCTTTCAGTTGAGTAAAGTTCAATCATCTTTCATGTCTTTCATTATTTCTATGAGCACAGGCAGAGATGTAGTGACTTAAGAAAGTCTGTGTCAAACTCCTTGCCATATGTGTCTTTCAAAAATAATTATTGAAATATGAGAAAAACAAAGAACCCTTCTGTCTGTGGGCATCCAAGTGTGTTAGGTAGATGAACTTAGGCTCCTTGGACTGACTGATATAATCCCCTAAATAACTATATCTGTTCTTGTCTGTATATTGTGTGTGTATGTGTGCGTACATGCTGGTTGAGATTAGATCAGTGCTGCACAAGTACTGTACCTCTAAATTATGCCCCAAGCTCTAATCCGTTCTAATTCTAAAAAGAGTATCATTTTCAGATAACCTATGACTGATTTGTTACAGCACTATTTTAAGCTAGGTCTCACTAAGTATCCTTGATTGAAGAGAGAAAACTTAACTCAAGAAACCCCATCTTGGGGCTTAAGAGATGGCTCAGGGGTTAGGAGCACTAGCTGCTCTCTCAGAGGACCTAGGTTCAATTCCTAGCACCCACATGGCAGCTCACAACTGTCTGTAACTCCTGTTCCAGAGATCTAACACCTTCATACCAATGCACATAAATAAAGCTAAATAAATTTAAAAAATAAAAAGAAACCCCATCTTGTATTTTAGTAGCTATTTTATAAAAAGGTAAAATAAAGTTTAGTTTTGTATTCCTGGCAGGGGAGGGCCTACCTAGTTCTGGGAGAAGAATAGTCATGCCTGACTAGTCCTGGGAAAAGAACATGTCCTAAAAGAATAGACCTAGCAGGGGGCCTCCCCAGTTCTGAGAGAAGAATAGTTTCTTACCTGCCCAGCTCTGGGAGATTAGCCAAGACATCTTCCCAGTTCTGGGAGAGGAATAGATTCTTGCTTGCCCAGTTCTGAGAAAAACCAGCCACCCAGGTAGGGTCCAGGTGGGGTTCAAAGATTCTCTGGGGCAGAAAGACCCTAAGCACAAGCCAATGAGTAGCACATCAGCACCCTGTCTCCAAGCAACCAACTTTGTTGTAACTTTTGCCAATAAAAGATCCCTTGTAACCAAAGGTAGCAGCTAGCTACTTCTTGCTCTGTTATCACAGAAGCTTGAAGTATGCTTCCTGCTTGGCTTGTATTGTGCTGCCAATAAACCTTGCTGTTGTATTTCAAACATCTCTGACTTCAGTGGTCTCCCTGTGGGTCAAGTTATGGGCATAACATTGATTAGCCTGGATCAGCATATAAACCATGCTAACCTTGAACTCAAAAAAAAAAAAAAAAAAAAAAAAAAAAAGAAAGAAAATATCTGCTTGCCCATACCTCCCCAGTGCTGGGATTAAAGCTGTGCACTATCATACTAAGCTACATTACCACTTTGAGAATATGCTTTTAAGGGATCCAGTTAATGGGTGATGAGTTGGAGCAGATGTTTCTTGGTCTCTTCCAGCTTTATAGTTTTCTCAGATAAAGGTATAGTTAATACATGGCACTGGAGTGCCTCTTATAAAACGTGTGATTAACTATCATCTACTTCTTGTTTTAAAGATGGACAGTGGGACCTGTCAAACTATCACCTTTTAGACCTTGGACGTCCTCACCATTCCATACGATGCATGACTGTGGTACATGACAAAGTCTGGTGTGGCTATAGGAACAAAATCTATGTGGTTCAGCCAAAGGCTATGAAGATAGAGGCAAGTTAATCTACATTCTCTGTACATACTGAATTGGTATTCCCAGAGACTCCAAGACTAAATAATTTAAAGACTACTTTACAGATTATTGTTTAAAGGGAACTTCAGATAGAGTTTTGAATATCTTAGGTTTTTTTTTTATTACTTTCACTTTTGGACTGTGAGGGTAGGAAATGATGAGGGTTTTTTTTTTTTTTTTTTCCCTCTTTTGGTTATTGTTGGCTTTATTTTGTTTGGTTTTTAAAAATATTTATTTATTTATTTATTTATTATGTATACAGTGTACAGAATAGGGTGCCAGATCCCATTATAGGTGGTTGTGAGCCATCATGTGGTTGCTGGGAATTGAACTCAGGACCTCTGGAAGAGCAGTCAGTGCTCTTAACCTCTGAGCCATCTCTCCAGCTCCCACATAAAGGTTTCTATGTATCTATCTATTTATCTACATATATGTATGTACTTTATTTGAATATGTGTTTTTTGTTATTGTTTTAGTTTTTTAAGAGTTTCTCTACTTATTCCTGGCTGTTCTAGAATTACTTTGTAGACCCGGTTGGCCTCGAACTCAGATCTTCACTTGCCTCTACTTCCTAAGTGCTAGAATTAAATGTGCAATACCATGCTAACCTGAATATGTAGTTCTTAATAAGTCTACTCATACAAGAATTGGTTGAGAGTATCTCTTTGCCTCTACCTCGTGTATACTCAGACTCATTTGCATATGTATCACAAACTGAGAAATAGCAATACAGCAGAAAATTTTTGTAAAAAAAATGTTTAATCCAGCAGTGGTGGCACACTCCTTTAATCCCAGGTTAAATCCAGTTTCAGGATAGACTCCAAAGCTACACAGAGAAACCCTGTCTGGAAAAAGAAAATCTTTTTTTTTTTTTCTTTTTAGTTAATTAATTTATTTATTTTTCCAAAGAGAAAATCTTTAATTTGTTTATAATGTATCTGTTCTGATTATTTAAAAATTACTATAGGAAAGTTTTAAGGTAAAATTTCTATTTCTCCCTGCCCTGTGTCTCATTTTCTTCTTTAGAAATCTCACAGTTAAAGCTAGCCATAGCACACCCATGTGATTCTAGACTTGGGAGGCTAAGGTAGAAGGATTTCCACAAATGTGAGACTAACCTAGGCTATATACAGTAAGAGCTTGTCTCAGTAGCCACCCCCTCTGCCAAATACATCCCGTAAGTAACCATTTGGTATTTATTTTTCATGGTTACTTCTTACACAACAGTATGGGTTCCTTTTACTTTAGTTACCAATAGGAGCTTACTTCTCATCGCTACACCAAATTCTGAGATGATCATTTCTGAACACCGATACGTAGTCTATAAATGGCCCAGCACCACTTGTTTCCGTTGTCCTCTCCAGCCTTGATCTCACAGCAGCTCTCCTGTTTCACACTTCCTGGATTACAAGTGTCAGCCACCATACCCAGCTACCATTACCATTTGGTCTTTTGTTCTTATTTTCGTGCATGCATGTGAACAGTCATGGATGATAAGCTAATTTAGTTTCTTTAATAAACAGTCTTCAGATTGTTGGACAGATTAGCTGTTTTTAAGTGACTTCCTGTGTGAGGAAAGTAATTCCTGGGCAGTGGTGACACGTGCCTTTAGTCCCAGCACTCAGGAGGCAGAGGCAGGTGGATCTCTGAGTTTGAGGTCAGCCTGGACTATACAATGAGTTCTAGGACAGCCAGGGCTACACAGAGAAACCTTGTCTTGAAAAACAACAACAAAAGTAATTTCATTATTAAACATCTCTTCTAGAAATCATTTGATGCACACCCCAGGAAGGAAAGCCAAGTACGGCAACTGGCGTGGGTAGGTGATGGTGTGTGGGTCTCCATTCGTTTGGATTCCACTCTTCGTCTCTATCATGCACACACATACCAACATCTCCAGGATGTGGACATTGAACCTTATGTAAGCAAAATGTTAGGTAAGCTCCCAAAATGTTTTCTTTTTGAAAATCAATAAAAAATACTTTATTTTTATTTTTTTGCGGTATTGCAGTACTAACTCAGGGTCTTGGTTATAGTGACCAGATACCACTGAACTACGCCTCTCATCCTCTTCTACTATTATGAGAAAAATCACTGAATAGGTTACACATGAATAGTTAACTTTCATCATTGGAAGTATCAGAAAGATGCTCCAGTGTATAGTATGGTTCTTGACTAGAATTTTTTGTTTTGTTTTGTTTTGTTTTCTCTCCTCTTTATTTCTTATATCTTTTGATGACTGGAACTCTGTCAGGTTTGTCCTGATCACTTAGTCTTAAGCAGGTCACTGTCCTTTTCCTTTCATAGCTTGTGTGTTCTTCCTAGCTTGTCTCCCTGTTTCTGTTCTATTGTCTACATAGTAAACAATGCAGAAATTCATGTTGATGCACTTTTGCTCTAACCTCTAGGCTGGGTGACATCTGGATCATCACCAGAAGATTTTTCATGGTCTAGACTAGTCTCCCTGCTCACATTCTTGTATCCACAGTGACAAGTTCTTTCCCATTTTAGGCCTTCACATGTACCATGTATCCTCAGCCTAGCAAGTTCTTCATAATTTTTGTTCACTTACTCTCAGGTTTTTCTGTCATGTTGAAGAGGGATCTTTATTTAGGTTCTGATTTAAAAAAAAAAAAACAAGATGAGGGCAATATGGTCTCACTGTGTAGCCCAGGTTGGCCTGGAACTTCCCAGAGATCTCTGTCTCTTAAAAGTGAAGATGAAAGGTGTGTGCCACCACACCCAGCCTGTCATCTTCATAGGTTTATCATTAGTGTAATTACACCCATATTCTGTGGTTTTTGTTTATTGTTTCTACCCTAGAGATGAAACCCCGAGAAAGGCAGGTACAATCTCTGGTCTTGTGCTATGCTGTGTTTTAACGCTTTATGCGGTGTTGTGTGATGACTAGGGATAGCCTAAAGAATTCCTTTCCTGAGGAAAAGTTGATTCCTCTCAATAGTTTTTAACCTTTAGGGTCATTGACCACAAGAAGCTGACTGGCTGGCTGTGTGCTCTCTTAACTTAGGGCTGGAGAGATGATCAATGGTTAAGAGCACTTGCTGCTTTTACAGAGGACTGGGTTTGGTTCCCAGTACCACCATAGTGCAGCAAACATCTATAACTCCAGTTCTAGGGGATCTAACACCTCTTCTGACCTCAGCAGGTACCAAGCATGTGAGTGGTATACATATATACATGAAGGCAAAATACACACACACACACACACACACACACACACACACACACACACACACACACACACACACACGCACGAATTTGCTTTAATGTATACTTTTCCAGCAAACTATTTTCTTTGTTGTTTTTAACCCAGAGACTCCTGCAGATTTGGAATCTGAATCGCTCTAGTTTCTCAATAAAGTATTCTTCTCCCTCCCCTACAGGTACTGGAAAACTGGGCTTCTCCTTTGTGAGGATAACAGCTCTTATGGTGTCTTGCAATCGATTGTGGGTGGGGACAGGAAATGGTGTCATTATCTCCATCCCATTGACAGAAAGTAAGTATATTTTAAAATAACTGTCACAAGTCAAAGAATTGCAGTAAATAATGGTGCCCAGAATTCAGACTGAAGAAATTGTTTCAGATTTTGGCAAATCTATGGCAATACAGAAGTCAGTTTATAAACAACAGAATCAGCTTGTAAGTATCTCACTGTAGAAAGCTCTTTTTCTCAGTTCAGGAGTCACAACCCTATTTTGCCTTTGAAATAAAATGTCTATTTCCCTTCAGCTCTATTATACCAGTGTTCAGAAACAGTACATTTTATTCATTATAATTTAACTCTGGCTAATAGTTATGGCTATACCATTTGTTATATTTGAGGGTTTTTTTTTTTTTTTTTTTAGAGAACTTGTAGAAGTCTCAAGAGATCACTAAGCCTTTCTTCATACTGAAGACAGGTTGTCTGTTTCAAAGAAATGTGCCTTATTATTTTAGAGGAAAAAAATTACCTTGTACATTTCTCATATATTCCATTACACCAATCATCCATTAAGTGTTTTTTGTGTTGCAAACTACACAGGCAAAGAATAGTTTGGGGGAAGAAAATGTCTTAAGTCCATCAAATAAGTTACTAAATTCCTTTGTTCAGTGGAAAAGAAGAGAAAATACCAGAAGGTGGATTTGGAGCCTTAAACACTCAGTTTTCAGTCTCTCCCTATTTCTGTGCAGCTATTACAGGTCTGCGTGTCTAGAGCAGTTCCTAAACCTAAGACATTTCAGGAGTCCATATTATCTTCTCTACTTAAAATAGAGTTGCATTTTTTAATTATTTAAAGGTGGTTTGTTTGTTTGTTTGTTTGTTTGGTGTTTTGTTTGTTTGGGGGTTGGGTTTTTGTTTGTTTTTTTTTGTAACTGAGAGAATTTTAATGTGCACTCCACATCAATTTTTTATTTCAATAGAATGGCCTCATGAAACCAATCATTGTTTTTGAGCAGAGGCATTTGTAGAGCCCTTGGAAAGCACATTACATTGTTTGGTGTTCTGCCAGGCTGGCATATTGGGTAGGGCCACATAGAAGAGGCTGAGTGGCAGCTCACAGTAACTTTTCCTTCCTTCGTGCACCTCCCCATGTCCCCTTTCCTCCTTTCTCACTTTAGCCGTAATCCTCCACCAGGGACGTTTACTGGGGCTGAGGGGTAAGTGCAGATTCCAAACCAAACTCTTCTTCCTGGCTTCTCGGAGCCACTGTGAGGCTGTCTCCTCTTTAGAACACCTTCTTGAATGTCGTTCAGTGTCACTGCATTGCTGCAGGTTTTTTTGTTTTGTTTTTTACTTTAAATGTTTGTTACATAGCCACCAACTGCTCAGCAGCTTAGTCTATTGATCATCTTTTGTTGCAGCTAAACTTTCTTTCAGACTTGGTTTTCCTTCCAATATAAACATGAAACATCTCTTAAAACTCATTAATCTACATTATTTACTCTTGTTACCGGTCATGTGTCTTTCATTCACTCACCCGTGGAAGCAGGGGTATTTTGTAAGTCTGGCTGTTCTATAGGAATTCAGCAAACTTGTTAGCCTGGTATAAATGCAAGCTTCTTTACGATGATGCCTGGGTTCTTTTAAGCAAAGCTTCCTCACCCCTTATCTTGGGGGAGAAAAATCAGAAGATGAACTATAAAGATCTTACTTAATAACATACCTGTTACTTTATAAGAGCAAAACTAAACAGATTTAACTACAATTAGATTCTGTTTTGTTTGCTGTGATGGTTTTCCTCATGTTAATAGAAGCTTAGTTATTGCTAGACTGGCAAAATCCCCTATTCCATTACTGAGGTACTTAAAAATAACTAGCATGCTGTATCTCTTTTCAGCTTTGCCTTGAGCTGGCGTTGCTGCACTTACGTAATCTCAACTGGCTGTAGCTCTTAGATAATATCATAAGGATTAACCAGTAACCTCTGCATCAGTACTGTTTTCTAGAGGAAAATACTTGATATTTGGTTTTTCTGTTGCAGCAAATAAAACCTCAGGGGCTCCAGGTAATCGTCCTGGAAGTGTAATCCGAGTATATGGTGATGAAAACAGTGATAAAGTAACTCCAGGGACATTTATACCCTACTGTTCAATGGCACATGCACAACTTTGTTTCCACGGGCACCGGGATGCTGTGAAATTCTTTGTGGCAGTCCCAGGTGAGTTAGATTATTCTGTTGAGGTATCCTTGTGTATCTGTCTTCTTTGTGTTTATTACTCTTCCAAACACTAAATTACCAGGTTTACCCACAATTTCAATAATGCACCAAGGAAGTTCTATAATAGGGATGTGATTAAAATAAATTGGAGTAAAATAGATTACTTGAATGGAGCTATTTTGCAGTCTCCCCCCTACTCCCTATAGCAGATATTTTGAGGGCATTGCTCACTTCTGAAAATCAATGGAGATATTTTGTCACAGTATATTAGGCAGAGTCATCTTTGTCTACATAGTAAGTTTGAGGCCAGCCTGAAACACCACGATCTCCCTACATAACAAAGACTGACTTAGAACTCACTGGATAGTCCAGATTGCCTTTGAGCTTTTAGTACTCCTTTGGAATTACAGGTGTACAGATGTGCAGCACTATACCTGTGTGTGTGTTACGTATATTTATATATGTGTGTGTGTGAAGACTGAGGTCAGTGCCTTTCTCAGTTGCTCTCTACCTTGTTTTTTTGAGAGTCCCTCATTAAATTGAGAACTCACTGATTAGCTAGACTAGGTGGTCAGTGAGCTCCAAGGATCATCTGTCTACACACATACATACACACCCTATACATCTGCACCTGCAGGCCCAGCACCAGCCAGTATTACACATGGCTACCTTGCCCAACTTTTCATGTACATGCTGGAGATCCAAGCTCAAGTCTTGAGTTGTACATCGGGCACTTTAGCTACTGAGCCACTCCATCCCCCAGTGTTGAACCATTTTATTGCATATGTGGAAGACTTTTCTTTTGGAGTATAATATAAAATTGGGATTAGTAGTATTGTTATTAATTAGCTGTAAGGATGAAGTTGTATTAGCTTCATTATGAATGGCTCACCCTCTATTACAGACTCTACTGTAAAAAATTGTTTTTAGCAGGGTTGATAGCTTCCAGAGTAAGCTTAAGTAATGCAGTAATGAAGCCTTACAAGAATCCATCATACTACCCCGCAACCACCCAGTACCCCATCCACGTTCAGTTAAAATTTTAAATTTATAGTGTATCACATTATATGACTGTGTCCTGCTAGTTCCTAGTGTGATTAATATGTAATTTGAATTTTCGAACAAATGGTACTTTTATTTGCATACTCTAAATTAAAAATAAAATATACTTTTTTTAGCTATAAAAGAATAGATTTGAAATATTTAAAATATTAATATTATATTACTTTTCTGTGCTCTAATAAAATACTATGACCAAGGCAACTTATAGAAAGAGTTCCAGAGGTTCAGGGTTCAGACCATAACAATAGCTGGAAGCTGAGAAATAACAACTTTCTCTCTCTCTCTCTCTCTCTCTCTCTCTCTCTCTCTCTCTCTCTCTCTCTCTCTCTCTCTCGGCAGGATTTCTCTGTGTAGCCCTAACTGTCCTGAAGCTGTATAGAACAGGCTGTCTTTGAGCTCACAGAGATCTTCCTATCTCTGCCTCTTGAGTACTAGGATTAAAGGCATGTGACACTGTGCTGTGTCACAATGCTGTAGCAAAAACAATAACAAAGCTATGAACTCTCCTGCTCCTGGTATTTAATCACGATTTTTAAATTAGGCTCTTAAGAACTTCATGTAATGGTTTTCTGATAATGTAAAGCCTCTGTGTTTCTAATACCTTGGTACTGTATACTGAGTGAAGGGAAGGGGGTAAATAAATATTTACCTTTTCATTTATTTAACTTCTTTGAGGCTGTGTTTCACTGCATTCTTGGTGATCCTCAAACTCACTACATGGAGCAGGCTGACATTCAACTCACTCAGATAATCCTGCCTCTGCTTCCTAAGCCCTTAGGTTAAAGGCAATCAGGATGCTGTCCAGTTTAACTTTATTGAATCAAGATTTCTTTAGCCCACACTGGCCTTGAACTTACGGCTGTTCTCCTGCCACACACTTTTTAGTGCTGCAATTACAGGCATGAGTCAACCAAATCATTTATTTAACTTTGAAAAGGTAAAGAAAGGGCTGGAGAGATGCCTCAGAGGTTAAGAGCTCTGATTAGTCTTCTAGAGGTCCTGAGGTCAATTTCCACCAACCACTTGGTGGCTCACAACCATCTATGATGACATCTGGTACCCTCTTCTAGTTTGCAGGCAGAACATAATAAGTAAATAAATCTTTTAAAGAAAGAAAAAAACCCTGCATCTGTGATAAGTAATATTCACTGTTCCATTTCTGTATAAAATAGGTCAGGTCATTAGTCCACAAAGTGGCAGTACCGGAGCAGATTTAACAGCTGAGAAAACAGGGTCATCTGCACAGGAACCCAGTAGCCAGACACCCTTAAAGTCTATGCTTGTCATCAGTGGGGGAGAAGGCTACATTGACTTCCGGATGGGTAAGTCTTTGGTTCTGGGAGGTCAGTTTCCACTGTGCTGTGTGAGTTGGGTTTTCACCCACAGTGAATGAGAAATCACTCTGATAATGACTTCTAAGTTCTCTTTGAATAGTTTACTTAAAGGATTTTGCATGTTTTCTGTCTATACATATATATTTTGTGTATGTATGTTTCTTTAATACCAGAAAATATTCATTTGAAAGAGCATTATAAATTGCAAATGGTTATATTTAAGGTTTGTGTGAAGAACTGAAGAACTGTAGTCAAAAAGCCTTGAGCAAACTATCCACTCCCCCAGGACCATTTCCTCACCCACAAAATGAAGAAATAAAAGTACTTCATAAAACATTGTTTATGTCTAACTTATTTCATCTGTTCACTTTCTCACCTTGTACCTGTCAGTCGCAAACTTAAAACGTAAGGTGTGGAAACAAATCAGTCACTGGCCCCTTCTAATGGATTTCTTGTCTTTTTTTTTTTTTTTCCTTTTCTTTTTTTTTTCTTTTTGTCTTTTTGACACAAGTTCTTTTTATTATGCTTTCCTGGAACTGGCTCTTATAGACCAGGCTGGCCTCAAACTCACAAAATCCAACCTGCCTCTGCCCCCCAAACACTGGGATTAAAGGTGTACACCACTAAGGCTACATCATTCTGATAGTTCTTTTTTTTTTTTTTTTTTTTTAATTTTTTTTTTTTTTTTTTTTTTTTTTTTTTTTTTTTTTTTTTTTTTTTTTTTTTTTTTTTTTTTTTTTTTTAAAGTCTTTTTTTTTAACTTTCTTTCTTTCTTTCTTTCTTTCTTTCTTTCTTTCTTTCTTTCTTTCTTTTTTTCTTTCTTTCTTTGCCTTGGTGTTTGCCTGGAACTGGAACTACAGACAGTTGTTAGCTGCCATGTGGGTGCTGGGAATCGAACCCGGGTCCTCTGGAAGAGCAGAGGGTGCTCTTAACCGCTGAGCCATCTCTCCAGCCCCCATTCTGATAGTTCTTAAGTTAGATGTTGTAAATGCTCTGATGAAGAGCTATTAGTTCTTCCCCTGATGGGAAGATAAGGTGGGGAAGAAGTGATGCTTGAAGTGAGTTTGTATCAAATAGTGGTGGCCTGGAGGGTTGGATTAGGACAGAAACCAGTGAGGGTGAAGATTAGCAGGTCCTGACTTTTAAAAAAGGCTTAACTGAGGTGGTATTGTTTCATTTGCTTGTTGTATAGGGGTTTTTTTTTAGTGTTGGGTATTGAAACCAGGAGTTTATACATGTTAGACAGATTCTTTAACACTGAACTTATCATAGTCCAGCTTACTAAAGACTTAGAAAAAGTAAAACCATCTTAGTTGAAGAAAATCGTTTAAAAGGATGAGAGCAGAGAGTACAAATTTCTCTGGAAAGGAAGGTGAGATGAGGTATGGACTAACATATACTGTATCTACTTGTGGGTGTTTAGGTAGAAAGAAGGAAAAAAGATTAGAAAATACTTTCCTAAATATCTTAGGGTTTCTGTTGCTGTGAAGTGACACCATGGCAACTGTTAAAATGGAAAACACTTAACTGAGGCTGAGGGGAGGGAGCATGATGGCACATGGGCAAATGTGGTACTGCTGGACAAGGAGCCAGCCCAGAGGCAGAGCAAATAAGCCATTAGGCCTGGCTTGAGCATCTGAAACCTCAAAGGCACCCTGTGACATACTTCCTCTAACAAGGCCACACCTCCAATATTGCTCCCTATGAGTCTAAAGGGGCCGTTTTCATTTATAATACCACAACCACAAGTTTGTGCTCATCTTTCAAGCAATGGAGAATTGCAGAACTTGAAATGGAGAAGCAATGTGGTTAAATTTGGATAGAAGGTATTTAGGTTTAAGACAAGAGATATGGAAATGAATTAGAAAAAGTGGACATCTACGGGCTGGAGAGATGGCTCAGAAGTTAAGAGCGCTGACTGTTCTTCCAAGTTTGATTCCCAGCAACCACATGGTGGGTCACAACCGTCCATGATGAGATCTGGTACCCTCTTCTGTACACTGTATACATAATAAATAAGTGAATATTTTTTTAAAAAAAAAGTAGACGGGCTGGAGAGATGGCTCAGCAGTTAAGATCCTCCTCTGCTCTTCCAGAGGACCTGGGTTCGATTCCCAGCACCCACATGGCAGCTAACAACTGTCTGTAGTTCCAGTTCCAGGCAAAACACCAAGGCAAATAAATAAATAAAGTTTTTTTTTTTTTTTTTAAAAAAAAAAAAGACATCTGAGTCAGCTGGTAGTTATGGAGGCAACAGCAACATGATGATGATTTGTTAGCTAGCAGATGTAGAGAGTTCTGTGTTCACTCAGAACACTATCTAAATGGAAGCAGCATGAAGACAGAGAAGGAAAAAAGTGCTGTACAAGTAGATGTTTGCTCACTACAAAGAAACACCACAGTCTAATAAGAGTCTTAGTAATTTAATGATTTCTCAAATGTAAGTTATTAAATGATTACAGAGAATGTAATAAAGGTATCTATCACAATAGAAAATGTAGTGTAGTAACAGTGTGCCACATGTGGTCAGTATAAACCAGAACATGTAATACCAAAGGCTCTTGATGTACTTCTGTGGGGCAGAGGTATTAATGTAAATTTAGAGAGTGGTGACAGCAAGAACAACAGAGTTTCAAAGCACTTAAATAATTGACTGCTGGCACACCAGTGTTTTATGGAAAGGAATTGTAAAGACTCTCCTCAGCTAGGGTGATTTTTGTAGGTTTTTCTTTGAGTGTGGTGTTGTGGCAGCTGGAATTACACTAAAGAATATTCTAGTCAAATCTTTGCAGTTTTCCACCTCCACTAAATGCTCTCCATTGCAGATTCTGAAATTAGCATAACAATGCTTAACCAGGTTTGGCAATAGCTCTACTAATTCAGCTGGAAATAAACTTTTTTGTTTTTGTTTTTGTTTATCAACATATTGATATAAACACCAACATAGTAGCACACACCTTTAATATTAGCACTCAAGGAGGCAGACACAGAGCCTGGACTGCATAGTGAGTTCTAGGACATCAGGGGTACAAAGTGAACCACTGTCTCAAAGAACAAAACAATAACTGAAACACCTTGAATTTAATCTTGTTGCTATTCTTATTTATTGTTTGTAATGTTTTAACAATAAGGAATTTATTGAAGCCGTAAGGGCTTAGCTTAAGAATGTAGAGACCCTGAGGAATAAGATATAAAAATAGCTCAGAAAGCAAGAAACAAGAAACCTATGTCTCAGCTGCTTAAGTCTTCACCATTGTAGTTTGCTGTGGTTGTGCTGTTTTTGAAGTAAGTTTTTACTGTGTAGCCCTTCTGGCTTGCAGTCTAGACCAGGCTGGCCTGGAACTCACTGAAATGTTGCCCACCTTTACCTCCAGGGTGCCAGGATTAAAGGCCAAAACACCTGACTCATTGTAAATTCTTTAAATTTAAGAGCCACACTTGGGCCTGGAGAAATGGCTGGGTGATAGGAGCTCTGCCGACTCTTCCAGTGGACCTTTGCTTCTTCCCAACACCCACATGGAGGTTTTCTTCAGTCCATAGGACCTGATTTCCTCTTCTAGCCTTTGTGGGCACCGCATGCACATGGTGCACAGACATGTAGGCAAAACACCCATACACATAAAATAAAAATCTTTTTTAAAAAAAATAAAGCCAATCTTATTATTTTTTAAATATATGGTTATATTTTAGTTGGAGAAACTGACTTCTGACTTAAGCATGCTCTCCATATTTTGTCATTGCTGTGAAAAAGTCACTGGGGTAGGGGATGGGTGAGGGAAAATGGCTTGCATAGAAAAGTGTGAACAGTAGCTTCTCTTCCTCTATTTCTAGTCAATGGTGCCATTTTCTTCTGCTAAATTCAAATGAGAGCATTACAAAATCCCTGTATATCAGTGGAATATCTTTGTTTCTTAGTGTGCACATTTTTAGGATTCTGCTGAAGAATTCATCCCACCAACCAAGTTGTCAGCTACATTGTACCAGAATAACCTTGCTCTGCACAGCAGAGCTGACTGCGGCAAGCTTATGGACGGAGCAGCAGTGTCACTGAGTACTCAGTGTCTTAGCTGGAGAACTTTACCCCTGCTCACCAAGAATCAGCATGACAGACACCCTGGGCCTTAGTTAGTATGTTTCATATTTATGCTTTCTTAATTTGAAATAAACAAGACTAGAATGTTCATTTTGGACATACACAGAACTGGATATGTCCTGTCTCCCACTTCTTTTGTCATTAGTGAACAGATACACTGTGACAGCTGTCCAGCATACCACTATGAACTAGCTTTTGTAAATGAAAGGAAAAAGGAATTCAGAAGTCAGGTAATGGTTTGGGTGAAGATTCAGACTCTAATTTTTTTTGTCATTATTACATTTAGTGCGCATTGATGTGGCGTGTGCATACATTATGGTATACAGTATGAAGGTCAGAGATCTGTTTGCTTTTTCTCCTTTTACTGTGTGGTGGCAACAGTTTTCTAGCCACTAAGTCATCTCACTGACCCCTGTGCACATGGGCGCAGGTGTGTGTGTATGTGTGTGTTTGTGTGTGTGTATGTGTACACACATACCCTTGAAAGCCAGAAGAGGAAGTCAGATTCCCTGGAACTGTAGTTGCAGATGGTTTTGAGCTGCCCAATGTGGTGCTTAGAACCAAGCTCAGGTCCTGGAAGACTAGCAAGTGCTCTTGGTCTTTGAGCCATCTCTTCAGCCCCCTGGTGTTCTTTAGTATGTTCTCCACACTAGAAGTCAAACAAGCTTTGCGCATCATATTCATGGGATAATTGTGAGTCCAGTTTACATCATTCTGTATTTTCTGCATTTAAGGTAACTTCAGTTTCCTTATGACCCATTAGGTGATGAAGGTGGAGAATCTGAACTTCTTGGAGAGGATCTTCCACTGGAACCTTCGGTCACCAAAGCAGAAAGGAGTCACCTGATAGTGTGGCAAGTGATGTGCGGCAATGAATGAGACCATAACAGACAGGTGGAGATGACGAAGCTGCCTCTTCTGCATGGTTTATTTTCCCTTTCCCCTTATTTAATGCTCTTTTTGTGAAAGACATTTCACCACATATGTGAGCATTTTTTTCGGTTACCTTTATATTACAGAATCTGTCCTATGATAACAATACAGAGGACAAGTTAGTTTACTACACCAGTGTTAATAGGCAGTTTCAGAATATCATGAACAAATCAGAAGACGTTTACTTTCTTCAAACTGGTGAATTACAGAAAGCAATCCAGATGTGGTTTGCTCTGCCACAGTCTAATGTCACTCACTTAATTGATAAGGTCACTTTTTAGCTGTCACTAATAATGGAACTAATGGAAAAAGAAAGACTTAATAAATGAAACTGTACCATGAAGTACAATAGAGTTTTCCACAGTGTATTATAGAATTGACACACTAATATCAGATGAATTATCAGGATTTATCTAAATGTCCCAAGAGGGCTAAAAGCTAATTGTAAATTACTTTCACTTTCACTTCTGACAAATCTTGTTTATATGGTATATAAAACTTTGTTTTCATCAGATTTGGGTTTTTTTATATTAAAGAAATTAAGGCTACACTATTTAAATAAAATTTCTTGTTCCTATCTCATTAGAACTCTAAAGTTTATGAAGCCTGCTTCTCTGAATATTCTTATTTTTTAGACTAGTTTTACCCATTTTCATACTGATGTTTAAAAAATGTATTATTTGAGGTTTAGGAAATATTCTGGGAAGTGTAGAGGACACTTCAATATTGAAAGGATGTTCTAGGAGGAAATTGTGTTTTGTACTCCCTGTCCTAGAGGATGGTGGCACTACCGTTAGCCAGATGTTCCTAGGCTGTTTTTAACCTGTTAAGGAGGGGACATTGTGGTGACCATGGATTCGACCTAATTAGCTAAAGGCAGAATGATTAGGAGAGTGGATTTATTTTGTTCTGTATAAACTACCAAACTAGAGTTGGCCTGGTATAAATGACACTTGTCAGCGTCAAATGCCATCTTCAAGAGACATGCTGCAAAGCCAGCAAAGTCAGCGCCAATCTCTTCATTCATGGTATCCATTTGAAAGAGTAGGTTTAAATCTAATTTTAATTGATAAACTTATGAATTTTCAAAAACCGTGATGCTATATGGTTCTTTCCTCTCTCAAGCGTCCTGAAAATATATGATTTACTATTTCTTACTTACTGCTAAAAGCAAAGTTAAGCATAATTTTATGTCCTATTTTAAAAATAAAAACATACAGGAAACAGGTACTCCAGTCATTGGAAGGACAAGACCACTTGAAATCAAACACAATTCTCTAATTGTCTAAGCATTCTTAAGTTCCAAGGGACTTTTTCCCAGACTGTGACACAAAGATATTTGTTTTTTTTTTTTAAAAAAAAAAAAAAAAAAAAGTATACCAGTTTTTTATTTTTGTTTTTGTTTTTTGCATATGGGTGATTAGGCTAGATCCTAAAACACATAAGACTTAATGAGCCTGGGAGGCTTTTGTATCAATAAGCACATTGGGCACACTCTAAAACTGTGGCCCCTGTATGTTTGAAAAGAAAAACACCTGTTTTGATAAAGCTGTATAGAGGATAGTATTTTGTTTGCTCTACATATTCATTTTTCTTCAGAGCTGACCACTTTGCCATAATTTGTTTGCTATATCTTTATTTTAAATATGAGTCATTTGAGGCAAATACTTATAAAAAGCATTATTAACATTTATTGGAAATGTTGTATAAATTCATAAGGAGACACCAAAGTTTCTGGGAATTTTAATCCTAAGAAGTAAGTGTCCCAGAGTCAGACACCTTCAGCGTTGTTCAGAAGCTCTTTACATGTTTGTGTGGTCCAGCATAGCTCAGGAAACCAGAAGCTAAAGAAGAAACATGCAAATGTGTTGTTACCCTGGTTATAATTGTTTCTTTGAAACTTAATGACATTATAGGTGTGTGGTGACTTTAGCTAAAGATCCCAAATCACTGTGGCCCTATGGACTAATTCCAAGGACCGAAGAGAGTAGACAACCTGTACAGCTTGTTTTAAGGGCTGTGCCTATATTTATAATTTTGCCTCTCTTCCTCTCCCCCCCATAACACATATATTCTTGTAATGTTTATTTTGGTCAAGGGGGTAATCTTTGGAAGTAGCAGCAGGATGTAAGCTGCTCACAGACAGTGAAGGGGAACACACTGCCACAGTCTCCACAGGGCAGCGGAGGCTTGAATGCCTCTGGGCAGTCTCCATGTAAAAAACTTAGAGGAAGAAGGCAGCATACTAAGAATTCTCATTTTGTTACATCTGGGTTATATATGAGGCTAAACCATATGAAATTACCAATATATAGCCATTGCTGGTCTATAAAAGGAGCAGCAGTGTATGTCTCAACCTGATGCTTACTAGGATGCAGATTAAAATTTCTAGGAGGCAAAGGAGACTGTTTTGTAGGAACTCAGTATTGAGAGTATTTTTCTCTAACTCGTGTAGATCTAAACTGGTAAAATAGTAAGGAATCTCTTACAAGTTGCAGCTTGCAGGAAGTGTAAAACTTTTTGGCACAAAGAATGTGGCCAGCCCATCACTGTTCAGGCGAATGTACTTGCAGTGGAAAGGTTAAAATATACTCTCAGTTGTAGCGTTGTTCATCTCATGAATTTGAGAAGAGACCACTTAACATGCAGCCTTTATAACAAAACAAAATGCCTCATATTAGCCTAAAAAATGTGTGTCTTGAAAATACCATGGAAATGGATAATTATTTCCTAATAAGTATTATGACTATTACCAAAGGACTCAAGCAGACTTAGGGTTCTTCTTAACTGATCATGTTAGGAAAGGGGCTGATGGCATCCCACTTGGACGCATGGAAGAGAAGGAAATAAATGTTGAAATCATAAATGCTTTTCTAACAGGGTTATGCTATTCTGTAACACTAATTGTCTTTTTCTTTCTCTTAAGAATGAAGTTTTATTAATAATTTTGTCATATATTTCTCAATATCTGAATGTTTTAACTGTTTATGTCCTAAATTTCTTTTTGTCTTAGACATCAGAACTTTACTTGCCTCATAAGATTGGGTTCTAGAGTGCCCCATTTGCTGTCTCTTAGAGGCTGAGGCTCCGTTTCTATGAGTAAAAGACTCATTAGCAATGTAGTTATTTCAGTATTTATTTCTATTATGGAATCCCTGGGGTTCAGAATGTAACTTTGTACATGAAATATATATAAATATGTATATGAAACATGTGAGGTCCAGTGTGCTTTGTTTTTATCTTTCTTGGTGCTCTAGACTTGGTTTTTACCAGAAAGTCCAATAGTATATTCCATGAAACATGTCATTTCTGAGAGCCAAGATTGTTATTCAGCACTGGCTAAAAGTGAGCACTGGGGACATGTCTGTGGCTCATGGTATAGATGGCACATGGCAGTGGTGAGAAGGGCATTCAGGTGACAGGTAGGGATGCTGAGTAAAACCTGTACTCAGCCTCCTGTGATTGAATATATTCGGTGGTAAAAGACTTATTGCAGTATGTAATTTTTTGTTTTTGTTTCTTGAGACAGGGTTTCTCTGGGTGGTCTTGGCTGTTCTGGAACTAGCTCTGTAGATCAGGCTGCCCTGAGACTCCTAGAGATCTACTTGCCTCTGACTTTGGAATGCTGGGATTAAATATTTGTTTGTTTGTTTGTTTGTTATGTATACGGTATATAGAAGAGGGTACCAGATGTCATTATAGATGGCTGTGAGCCACCATGTGGTTGCTAGGAATTGAACTAAGGACCTCTGGAAGAGCAGCCAGCACTCTTAACCACTGAGCCACCTCTCCAGCTCGGAATGCTGGGATTAACGGCATGCACCACCGCCCAGCCCAGCGCAGTGCTATGTGGATTTTAGTGACGTGTTCGAGGATGTGAGAACTCAAATGATTATAAAGGGGATTCATGGCAACACAGTATAAATCCACACTTAGTGTAGCATAAGTATACATTTAGTGTGATCCCAATGTGTTTTGATTATGTTTTCAAAAATGAGATTTGGTGTCAGTGAGTTGGCACTGTGGATAAAGGTGCTTACGGTCAGTCCCTATACATCCATATGATTAGAGAAAGATGACAAGATGACTCCTACACGTTGTCTTCTGGCCTTGGCATGTGTGTACACAAGTGTACACACACACACACACATACGGGGGGGGGTGATTTTTAAATTTAAAGAAAGGTAGGGTTCTTTTCCTTCTTCCCTTTTCCCTCCTCCTCGCCTCAAACTCAGAGAGCCGCATGTCTCTATCTCATGAGTGCTAGAACTACAAGTATGCATGGCCATGCCTGCCAGAAGCTGCTACTACTCTTACTTCATAATAATAATAACCTGGGGCTGGAGAGATGGCTCAGCGGTTAAGAGCGCCGTCTGCTCTTCCAGAGGACCCGGGTTCGATTCCCAGCACCCACATGGCAGCTCATAACTGTCTGTAGTTCCAGTTCCAGGCTAACACCAAGGCAAATAAATAAGTAAATAAAGTTTAAAAAAAAAAACTTTAAAAAAATAATAATAATAATAACCTTTAGCCCTTTTTTTATTATTATTCTTTTGAAACAGTCTTTTACTTGTGTGGCCTGGACTTGCCTCAGATTTTCTGTGTAGACTAGGATGGCTTTGAGTTTACAGAACAAGAGGCATACATAACTGTTGGCAGGTTCTGGGCCATCCAATGGGCTTGAGTTAGGGAGGATTGGAATTCTTAAAATTAACAATTTAAAGGACACTGAATCCAAATAATTTAGATCTTTGCTTTCTGGTGAGCTAAAAGCAACAAACTAGCTTCTACCCACAGGGATAAAAGAGTTATGATTTGAGTTTAGGCCCTAAAATATAGGAGGACAAAATACCTGGACTCTGGAAATAGCAATCTCAGCCATAGACTATAGTCCTCAGTCAGGCCAGAGAGGGAGCTGTGGACATGATTTGCCCCCAGGACTACTTGCATAGTAAGGTTTCCCTTCTTTCTCTCATCTCAAGTTACCCAAGTGATTCTGAGATCTTCAAGTTGGTAATATTTGCTTACAAGAATGAGAGTAGCCCAGCTGAATCCCTAACATCTTATTTCCCAGGAAACAAAGCTTCATTTATTCTTGGCCACTTATGGTCTTTGTGTGGTAACTTTGTGAGGCTTACCCTCACCTCAACTTCACAATCCTTTTCTGATTCAAGGGCAGATGAAAATTAGGATATGGTAAATTTACTGCTACCTTAAAGAGGTAAGCAGTATTTCCTCTCATGAGCCTGTATTTGTTTGGCAAGACAATTTTTCATAATTTTCATAGCATGAGGCCATTGGCTTTTGTTTGTTTGTCTGGTATTTTATTTTATTTTATTTTATTTTATTTATTTATTTATTTGAGACAGGGTTTCTCTATGTAGCCCTGAGTCCTGGAACTTGTTCTATAGACCAGGCTGGCCTTGAACTCACAGAGATCTACCTGCTTCTGCCTCCTGAGTGCTGAGATTAAAGACATGCCACCACCGTCTGGCCTTTTCTTGATCATGCCTAGTGTCATTTTCTTTTTCTTTATTAAAGGCTTATTTATTATGTATACAGTGTTATTATGTATGTATGTCTACAAGCCAGATGATAGAGCCAGATGTCATCACAGACGGTTGTGAGCCCCATCTAGTTGCTGGGAATCGAACTCAGGTCCTCTGGAAGAACAGTCAGTGCTCTTAACTCCTGAGCCATCTCTCCAGCCCGTAGTGTCATTTTCATAACAGCTAGTTTTTCTAAGTATGTGCCCATAAATTCACAGGTGATCTGCAGAGAATTGCCTGTGGAGAGGACTACTGACTCCACGTGATTCAGAAGCGTGGCTGTAGAAAATAGTCCCTGCCTTTTATAGACAGGTTTGACAGATGAACAGGCACCTCAGTAATTGATGAAACCAGATAAACTGGACAGGGAGGCTGCTGAACATGTGGGCTAAAACCTGCATTCGAGTCCTGGTCCACTGCTTGCTAATTTGTGACCCTCTAATGATTATATAAGTATACCCCATAATGTGTAAAGTGCAACACGCCCCAACCCTCTGGGGCATTCAGTAGCTGGCTTTCCAGGGGTCCCAGAAGTCAGGCTTGTAGATGAGTAAAACTTCAAGGAACATAGGTTGGTGGGGAAAGCTGACTCAGAAATGGTTACATGTAATCAAGTATGTGACTGTACATTCAAAGCAGGAGTTGAACATGTGACACTGGAATGCTGTCCACTTAAGGACTTCTGGCTGCAGGAATTCCCATCTATAGTGTTCTAAACCTTGTGTGGTCCTCAGAGTCAGGTGATTTCCAAAGAAGCATAGGTACTTTGATCCTGTCAGAGATCTTTTCTTGTTGCCTTGACATCATCCCCAATTTAAGGAAAAGGAGGTTGATCCTGAAAATTAAACACAAGAAGACTGTTTTATACCTAAGAGCTGATTCATTTCTATGCAGCGAGGAGCATGGGAAGAGTGAGTGGTAAAGTTAAGCACACTTGATACCCGTTGCTTATAGTGCTGTGTAACAGCACCAAGCTCAGCACATGTAAATGAGCAGAGGACAGATAGAGAACTAAGTAGGCTAGTTCCGCCAAGTGTACAATAGTGGGAAATGGTGTCCAGGAAGCCTCTCTGCTTTTTGATATGATATAAAAGCTTGGCATTATTCTTCCCAAGCAAGAAGGCAAAATTGCATCTTTGGAGATATTAGCAGGGCATCTCAGGTGCAGACAATCCAAAGTGGAATAACTGTTTTCCTCATCAGCACCACAGTAATGGATTCTTCGTTGCAATAGCTCATGAGATCGTGTATCCTTCCATGCAGTAGCTTCAGTTTCTTTTCCTGCTGCCCTTTCTCAACAAGCCTACCTTCCATTATCTTTGGCTCATCCCAGACAAAGATTTGTGGTTTGAGTTTCAATTTAGGAGTGAATTTTCAGCTAATGACCTTCCGTGCTCTCAGGTTTAGTCTTGCATTTCAGAAGGCAGGTGTGTGTGTGTGTGTGTGTGTGTGTGTGTGTGTGTGTGTGTGTGTGTGTATAAGCCATCTGTGCTTCCTTGGAGAAGCTACCTGGGGCTCTTCACAAAGAGCTAGGAGTAGTAGTGTAAGGCATTCTTTCACCAGAGGCATGCTTTTCCTCACTCTCAGGGGACATGTCTTGCGCTTGTGTTTCCTGTGGGATCTTGGAGATGGGCAGAAGCTGGGCAGTATCAGCACCTTTAGACACCTTCTTCCTAAGGCCCCTTTAGCAGCTGAGATGATGGAATGAGAGGTGAAGTTTAGTGAGAGAATCTTTGGATTACAAGTCTTCCTCTCTCCAGAGCAGGAATGGAGTGGGTGAAGAAAGACCCACTGTTATGAAGAAATCGGGCTCTTCTTCCTTTTCAGCACAAGGTGGCGATATACTGGTATTAACCTTCCAACTGCTAGCAAGCCAGAAGCCAATAGCAGCACAGAGATGAACCTGGAACTCAACTCTTGGTTCAGTGCCTTTTCCACTGGCCTGCTGTTTTTCCTCACTGCCCTGGCTCTCCTCCCCAACTCACTAGGGGCAGGAAAACACCTTTGCTCAAATCCACCAAGGCAGCCTATAGCCTAGGCATCCAGGAGACCCAAGCACGGGGCTGGTGCTGAAGTTGCAGGTTTTGAGATAGATGAGAGAAACATTGGCCTAAGGGTTTTTTGAAAGCATCCACACCATAAATTCTGATCTTTGAAGTTGCAGAGGAATTTCTGCTGCCACCTCTGGGCAAGCTAAAGGAAATGTCACCAAATCAGCTTAGTGAATTGCTTCAATGGAAACTTCATCCAAGCAGATAATAAATAGAAGTTACGTAACTCAGCAGGTCACAGCACTAACTAAGCCCATTATAGGCCATCAATCCACATCTATTTCCTGGCTTTTATAGCTGCTTCTGGAAAAGAAAGGAGGGGGTAAGGATTAGAGGGAGAACATCTGTGTGCTCAGAATAACCTTCAAGGCCGCACTTCCTCTCCTCTCCAGTCCCCCTCAGCTTACTCTCAGGGACCTCCTCCTCCACTGCTCCGCACAAAGAAGCTCATAACCTCCTTCCAACCTGTTCTGTGTGGCCACTACTTTAGCCTGGTTGTTTTCTGTTGTAAAAGATGTTTGGCCCCGTTTGGGCCACAAGTTTGGATTTTGTCTGTGGCAGCTTTTATTTTTTAAAGAAATGAATTAGGCATTTATATTAATTTTATATTGTTTGGCTTATGTCTTAAGTATATTATTAGTTATTTTTTATTTTAACTTATTTTTAGTAATCTATCTGCCACATGGCCCAGTCCATGGCTCATTTGGATTTTTTATATATATATATATATATATATATATATATTTTTTTTTAGGGGGGTCAGATGGAAACTGACTCTCTCCATAAGCCAAAACAGTTACTTTATTTACATTTAAAAAAAAAAAAAAAAAAAAAAAAAAAACAGCCCTACCACAGTTTTCTCTCTGAGCCTTGGTTTTCAGTTCTGACACCCAACAGTGCTGGGAGAGATGGGTTCTAGGATAGTTTTCTGCCCCAGGATTTTCATCAGCAGGAGTGTATGTGTTGTGTATTTGGGGTGCAGGGTGTTCTTTGCCATCTGTAACCAGTGTTAGTTATGTGTTAGTGGATCTTCCTAAGGAAAAGACAGATCAGACATCACCTCGGTGGAGGCTGGGACAGATGGGGGTCAGAGGGTGGAGACTGTGTGGAGTGAGCAGGAAGCTGCAGAGTCCACTGTGAAGCACTTGCTGCCTCCCTGAGGTCTCCACACAGCCAAATGAGGGCTTGCCTGGGCCACACCTCTACCTAAAGCAGGTACAAGCCTGAAGGATGGGGCATCTCAAAAACAGTGACTGCCAGCCTCAAGCTCAGAGAGTTTGATGCTTCAGAGGATTCACATGTATTTCAGAAGGATGATTAGCCAGGCAGTTAAGGGTTCACACAAAGACCCTCCTCAAGCAGCAGAGGGGGTCTGACTCAGTATGGGAAAGACTCAGTACTTGGGCTGGAAGGCCAGGCCATCACTGACTCTCACCAACTCTGGGGCCCTATAGATAGAAGACTGCTAGAAGATAAGGGTGACCTGCTGGGTGGCAGCCATGACCCCCTACACAGAGTGGCAACATAATGAGTCAAAGGAAAGGTAAACTGAATTCCATGGAGCAGAAAGGGATTTCCAGGAGATGGACATGATTCCAAAAAGAGGTGACCCCTGAGGCAAGTGGTGGCTTTTCTGTAGCCCCAGATCCCTCAGAGGGCAGGCTCCCACCATTGCTGCATTTCTTTTGGAAAACTACTTGCCTGGTCTTAACCAGAGGCTACAGCTAGGGGCCAGAGTCAGAGCCAGGCCCAGTGCCACTATCCAATAGTGTGACACCATCTCCATGATGAGGAAGGTGGTGTCCCTCTTGTAAGATGAGACAGGGTGGGCATGTTTGTGAGTCCCCTACCCCACAAGGTAAGCAGTGCCAGAGTCTCGGGGTCACTTACTGCCAGTTGTTTGAGCTGATAGCTGGGTAATATGAGAAGCTATGATACCAGAGCTGTATAGGCTAGTCTGGCAGAGCTCAGGGGGTCAGGTGGAGTTCCATTCGGGGCCACTAGCCAGTCCCAGGGAGAAGGCAGTGGTTGGTATATAGAAGCAGTGTTTGTGGAGGCTGAAGAAGAACATGTGACCACGAGGCCCAGTGGCAGAAGCTTCCTGGTCCTGCCAAGGTTATTCCTGTCTCTGCTCCTCGAGTCCATCTCCCCCTGGGGTTGGAAGTTGGTTCTGAGAGAGCTATTTTGCTCCACACTGTCCTCATCATTCCCCTCATGAATTCAGCACCAAGGACTACATGTAGATCCGGCAGACGAAGGCTAAGAAACAGGATTGTGAGTACCCAGGCCTGGGTGTCCTTCCAGGGCCTGTTTGTCCTTGTTGAAAGTTGAGAAGTCAGCATGACTATTCTAGAAACTTCCCCAGGCTGGGCTGGGGGACAAGAACACCAGGATCATTACAGAGACTGTGAAAGTCAGGTCCGTGCCCATCTGCTGCTTGTCCTGTGTCCTAGTCTGACCTGAACACTAATAGGCTGCATAACAACATCATTGTTCTGACCCAATAAAAACATCTAGCAGTACCCACTCCCCAGTGTGACAACAGAAACTGTCACTAGAGCTTCTAAATGTTCCCTGGGAACAGAAGCATCTGTCCATTTGAGAAGCATGGTCTTAGAAGACAGGTGACCAAGGACTCTGGGATGGCCCATCCTCCTCATTCTAAAAACTTTTTCAGGCAATGTTCTTGCTGTGGCTTCTTCATGGGTAAAAGTCCCCTGAATCTGGTAATGATTATGACCCTCTTCCCATGATGTGACTCTTACCATTTATTTGAAGGGAGCATGTGAAATTCAGGTCTTTATCCACAGGGTGAATAAAAGGAACATCTGCCCACAGGGAAATAGGATTGAATAGGAGCAAGCTGAGCCAGCCTCCTGACCCTAAAAGTGACATGGACACTGGGGAAGGAGTGACAGAGAAAGGCTGGTAGCAAGGTTACAGGAGACCCCTACCCTTTGGGCATCTGACACAAGGCCATGACCCTCAGGCAAGTGTGGCTGTGTGCTCAGCTCACTTAGAACCTTGCAGATGGGCTGCCCTGACCCAGACTGCGTATGCGGCCTGTGGATGTCACATCTCAGAATTATTTCCTATAGCTAAACAACCTCAACACTACCTGATGTTGTGAAGACAGGGTATGGGCCTAATGAACCCACAGGCAGCCTTTAGTTCTGGGTTCTAGAACAGAATGATGCAGGTGAGGGAGAGACACTAAAACCAGCAGGAATATTTGAGATCTTGTGGATAGTTCTGCAGTATTGTAAAGACCCTTAGTATTCAACACCCCTGTTACCGCCGTGGCTCTCTAGGCCTCGGTTTTCTTATTTGTAAAATGAAGGCTTTTGGAAGACATAGTATATAAAATTTTTCTTTGTCTAGGAACTTACATGATAGAGTGGGTACTTTCTGTCACTTGAGTAACACATTATCCTATGAAATGATTATTCTCACTAGGTTATAGTCCAAAAAGCTGAGACTTGCCCCAAGACACAGTGAGCAGGTGTTGGGTCATGTGATCAGGCTTGGCCCCAGGGTGGCGCTGTTGAGCACGCCAGCAGCTCTGCAAAAGGCTAAATAGCTAGAGGATGAAGGGGCAGGGCAGGTGCTCAGTCCAGAGAGGAGGGATTGAGGTTGACATGGTTTGGAGCTCCAGGGACTGGGAGGTGGCAGTGCTATTAATGGAAACAGGGAAGTCTGGAGGAGGAGCACGATTGGGCCAGGAGATGATGAGTTCATCCTTAGACATGCTGACCCTGATCTGCTAACAGTGGGATATTTCAGCTGAGGTCTAGCCACAATTCAGTGAGGAAAAAATAAGACCTGGTAAATATCCCTAACCAAAGCCAAATCCCCAGGCTGTTCTTGCTGTGTCCAAGGTCTCCTGGCCTGGGGCTGAGGCTTCAGGGTTTCAATGGTATCAACCTAGGCCCAAGTTCAAGTCCTACACTCACCACTGGGGGTCACCACTGTGCACAGACTGGTGGAGCTGCCATTGTGTGCCCACAGAAGGGCCAATCTAGAAGAGGGTTTAGAGCCAGGATCCCCTTCACAGGAGAGGTTTTTTCTCGACAGTCCGATTAATCTCCTCCTCAGGTCCTAATGACCTTGGGACCAGGAGGGGAAAGCTGCAGAGCCCCTTACCTCAAGCTGCCCTGGGGGACACTGTGTTCAGGGCTCTAGTGACCTCGCTGGGAGCAGGATCCCAGCTGTTTCAAGCCTCCGCAAGTCTCCCCTGACATTTGCGTCAGCAATTCTGCCCTTTGACTTTTCACTCTCCAGAGAGAAGGGCGGAGGCAATCGAGACTAATTATTTGCAGTTTGATTCGGCCAGCAGTTTATTGGGGTTTGGCCTGGCTTTCTGGTCTCCCCCACCCCAGCTTTATGGTCTTGGTCTCCTGGGGAAGCTAGAGAACAGAGGGCAGGAGTGGTTCCTCTGGGTCTCCTGGTGTTGAGAGCCCTGTGGGAAGGTACGCTTGTAAAAGGATTTGGAGAGATGTCCCCACGCTCACACCCAGCCCCAACTCTGCCCCCACCCCCTTGAGCCAGCCTCCTGCTGTGCTTGGGCTTGTTGGGACATGTCCCCAAGTGGGCTGGGGCCAGGAGAGGGGATGCCAGTCACCTGGCTGCTTTCCCAGGCTAGGGGGGAGGGTGCGGGGGGCTCAGAAGAGCTGGGGGTGGGGCAGGCACCGTGGAGTCCTTGGGGCTCCCTGGGCCCTGGGCCCATGAGGTGTCCAGTTCCCTCTATATTTGGCCTCGACATTACTGACATACACTCTCAGAGGGGCCAGACAAGCCAGCCATAGCCCAGGAGGGCTGAGAGGTTTAAGGGAACATTTCCTCCCAGTTCCCAGTCAGAAAGGAGTCAAGGGTAGATGGCATAGAGAATTGACTCTGAAACTGTTCTTAGAATTCCCAGTACACTTACTAGACTTACTAGAATGTTCCTTTTGCTCAGGTTCCCCAAGGAAGCCTAGCCTCTACAGTGGGATGGGTGAGGCAGAGTGTGATTCCGACCCTTTCCCTTAGGACCTAGAAGTTTTCTAGCTATTCAGGTACCATTCCTCAATTTAAAAACCCCTACTGCATGAAGATCCCTATAATCATGAAAATGAAAATGAGGACACCTCTCATACTCATACATAAAACAATTTCCTCCGTGATAGCTTTCCTGAGAGCCACTGGAGGGAAGGGTGGCTTGTTGGTCCTCAGTGTCTGCAATTTCTCTGATCACTATTATTTCTACCAAAGTGAGTAGGATCTGCCACCAGCACGAGCCTTTCGTTTTGCAGAGTGCACTCATGCCCACAGGAGGGATTGACCGTGTCCCACTCTGAGGAAAGCGGCTTTCAGATCCTATCTCCCTGTGAGAAAACCTCTCACCTCACTGCACTGTTCTTTGTCCTTCAGCTGCAGACAGAGCCACACAGGGCAGCAGCTGGCCCTAGGCACCATTGGTAGCCTTGTTCCAGGAAATGCTGCGCCTTCCACTCCTTGGTGGTGCCAGAGCCCAGCACCAACAACAAGCAGCCCTGTTCTGGGAGACCCTCCCCAGCACTCGGGGCCACCTTTGCTGCCTTTAATTCTTCCTGTGCCACTCCCGTCACCCTGAACAGGGCAAGCAGATAGGAAGCAGGCTTCAGATATTCCAAGCTGCTGACGCTGAGGGCTGCTGCACCACTGTGGGAGAAACTGTTGGCTGCAGGACCGACCCAGTCTCCCCTCTCAGTCATGTGACTGCCACACTCCCTGAGAAAGCTGCTGTTGTGGCAGGTGTCTGGGTCAGAGAGGCCTGAGTGCCAGCTACTTCCTGGCCCTGTGAACCTCCCTCCCTCTTTGACTTGGGTTTCTTATTCTATAAAATGGATGTATGTATGAGATAGCTGCTTGTTACTAGCATAAACACCAAACCATACACTATCTGAAAGTCCTTTATGAACTACAAAGGTTATGTAGGGTAGTTATTATTCTTATGGAACACTAGTAAATGGTGGAAGAGAGAACACCCCCAAAGCTGATCTCAGCTTGTGGGTACAAAGGCCAGGTTCACACACACCAGGTCTGTGATCTGCTGTCGCAGCCAGCCCTGCTGAGGAGCTGGCAAGTCATCGAGTGAAGCCTTGACTGGAAAACAGCCTTCTACTGTAGAAGGAAGGCAACCTCTGGCCTGTGGTAGGGAAGGGGCCCATGATTCTATTTATGGGGATGGGGAAACACTGCTCTTGTTGATTGCCTGCCCCCCAAAAGTAGAAAAATATGTGGAGGCACTCCCCAAGAAGCTCCTTGGGGTAGACTTGAGAGCTTTATGCCTAGGGCTCAGAGCCGGCCCAGTGTTCAAGTTCAAGCACAGCAGGCATTCAGTGTGTGGCTGTGGTAGCGCAGTAGAGAACTGACTAGCCCTCACCCCCAGTCTCACCACTTCAGTGAGCCTTGGTTTTCTTATCTGTACTGTGGGAACAGGTGGTGTTACCCAGGATGGCTGGTGTGCAAGAGGGAGGCTTTGCGCCCAGGAGGCCCCTGGAAGGGAACTGAGACCAGGCTGCCTCGCCCTGTCTGGAAAGGAACGGCAGCCTTGGCCTTGACAGTGGCCAAGGGGGCAGGTTTCCTGGCCCAGTCAGACTCCAGTTCCCCACCCCCTCAGCCAGCTGCTCCGCAGCCAGTTGTCATGAAGTCATTGCCACCTTCTCAGCCGGCCTGCCTGCCTGACAGACGGCCGGCACCCCCTTCCCTCTCTCACCCTGCCCCGCCTCAGTGCTGACATCCCATTTGGCAAAAAAGTTGGAAAAGCCGCTGACTCTTCCAGACCCTGAGTTCATTGACTGGTCAGGGCCCACTTGCCACAGACTGATCATGAAGGAGAGGCCCTTGCAGGGCCTGAATCGCCCAGTCCCACCTGCCAAAACATTCCTGGAACTCTTTCCCACACCCTGTAACATACTCTCTTCCTTGCACCCCCACAAAGATCCAACACACAGCCCCCTATGTACAGCACCTTCCACAGAGGACACACCCCAACACACATTACCATTTCTTTATACTGGGGATGATTTCTTGGCCACCAGTGGCCACGACAGCCACAGCCAGTCGTGCACCTATCTTTGATCTGTCCCCTTGAACTTGATCAAAGGACACATGCAGGCTGGGCCAGAGGGGGATGTGGGATGGAGTAGTGGAGTAGGGGGGTGGGAGGTGGCTGGGTGGTAGTATATTCTAGATATGGCGAGGTCACGAACAGGCAGCAGGACCTGAGACTGCTTCTCACTATCAGTTAATGGCTGCCCTGCTCACTGGTGGAAACAGACCGGAGAGGGAAGCAGGAGAGCTAAGTCACACAGCCCAAGTGTTGCAGGTGTTTGAGGGTGTGCAAGTCTGGAGCAGAGGCTGAATGTGGCTATAGTCTACGACTCAGGCAGACCAAATACATAGCCATATAGTGAGAGATCGTCCCAACAAAACAGTGATCCAGTCCTTCCTGCTACCACACTGCCCAAGCCTCTTAACAGGCAGAACCAGCTTCAGCTGGCCTGTCCACAGCCTTCTCTAGGTCTGCCACCCACAGGGGCACTGGGTGAGCCTTTTGCCCTCTGTGCTGTGGGCAAGGTCATTGGAAGCTTTCCTGGGGAGGCCCTGGGACTGAGCTACAGCCTTCGCTGGCTTAGAATGTGATGCTGAGCTTAGCCTTGTCTGTCCTTGGCAAATACTCAGCCTGTCTTCCAAGACGCCCTCCTCCCTGTCTTGGTGTCCATCTCCAGGTCTCACACATCTGAACCTTCTGCCACTGCCCCGCCTTAGGCTTCTCTGTGGACTTTCCACTGACAGCCCCACGGGCAGTAACTTCTCCTGGGAGAGCCTCATACTGAATGAGTAAACTGGGTGATGTCCCCTGCCCTGCCCTGCCCTGCCCTGCCCTCCCCCAGGGTTCTGGGGTCAAGTGGGAAAAGCCACCAGCCAGGGGAGGTCTGGGAGTTCTGTGTGATGGTTGTGACCTGACTCCAATGTGTAGTGTGGTACCAAGGGTTGCATCTGCACAGTTTCTCCAGACACCAAAGGCTGCCCACTTCATTTCTCTGGCTCAGAGCAGGTACCCATTGGAGCAGCCCCAGGCTGGGGAGTCCTATATTGTAAATAAAACTGCTGCCCAAAATAGTTGAGAACATTTGCAACCTGGGAAGCAAGGCAACCGGAGTAACTCCAGCACACCTTCCTGCGGGCGCACCCCACTCCCCACTCACTTGGGACTGGATCCACCCTGAGGAGCCACGGGTCAACATCCTGCTTCCGGCAGGCCCTCCCGGAGACCTCACAGAGGGGTGTTTGTTCTTAGTGGGCCGAGGGAGAGATGCTAATCGCGGCTGATCGCTGCTCCGGGCTGAAGGTCAGGAGGTAAGGCGACCCAGGGTTATAAATAACCGTGCCAGGCTGCTGAGGGCAGCACGCTGGATCTGCGCCCTCCCTGGCCGGCCAGCCCGGATTGATTTCTGGCCTCTTGGCCATCACGGGAACTTGAACCCCAGAGAGCTGACCTTTGGGGTGCTGTGCAAGGTCAGGCCAGGTTTCGTGGGCTTCCCTGCATCCAAAATTTGCCACTCCGAAAAGACCAGAAGTTGGGGGTCGTTGTGCATGTGACCTCCAAACGCAAGTGCCTGTACCCTGCACCCCACCCCACCAAGCTAGTTCTTAAGCTGCTTCAGTTGATCCAGGGAGGGAGAGCTCCACCTCCAGAGGCCTGATCTAATGAGGAGTTGACCCCAGAGGCATGTGTCCTGCTCGATGATGAGTCCCCAGTCTCACTTTGGAAGGCTAAATGGACAGACTAGTGGCAACAATCTGGCAGCTGGCTGAGCCCTAGGAGACAGGCACAGCTCCCCCACCTCCTTATGGACAGAAAAGGGAGAAAGATTTACCTTGTGGAGGTATACCTTCTGTTTTTAAAAACAAAACTTTCTTTGAGGTGTGTGAGGTTAAGCACACAGGCCAACCTTTGGTCCGAAGTGTACAGCTGTGGCCAGTACCCAGACCAGAACACAGCACCAGGCAGGCAGAGAATGCAGGGATGGGGTGTAGCTCTGGTGGTAGAGTTCTTGCCTAGCGCTGAAGCCCTGGGTCCCTTCTCTGGAACCACTGATGGAGCTTGCCTTTAATTCTCCCACTCAGAAAGCAGAGGAAGGGAAGGATTAGAGTTCAAGGTCATCCTTAGCTACATACAGGATTTGAGGCCACCTGGACTGCATGGAACCATGGCTCAAAAACAAAACACTACCCATCAAATCAGCAACACCAAAAGTTCATCCAAAAACCCTACCACCTGACAACTAGTTCTAAGGGGGATCCCTGCGCAGCCCTCTGGCCCTATAGGCTGCTGTGGCCAGTTTTTAACAAGCCCACATGTGGCCTGGAGTTTCACAGACCTGCTGTGCAGTATGGTGTTTCCTTTTTTGCTCAGTGTCCTGCCTGCAAGGGCCAGCCATGCTGTCTCGAGCAGTCCTAGGCACTCGTACATCACTTGTCTTGCTGGGAACTTGTCACTCGTGTGACTCCCATAACTTAGCCACCCATTTTACTGTTGACGGACATTGGGGTGGGTTCCAGTTCCTGGCCACAGTGCAGAGCATCACTGGACACACTCCAGCCTCTGCTCTGGAATCCATAGGACAGGCGTGTCTCCTTAGCTCAGATGATACAGGGAGTGCTAACTTCTCACCAGTATGGTAGCACAGCAGCCCAGTGGCTTGGTTTTCATTCTAAAAAGAGAGCTTGCCTTTTCTCCCTCCCCTCCTTTTTTTTTTTTTTTTTTTTTCTTTTTAGTGGAAAGTGCAGAAATGCAAAAAAAAAAGAAAAGAAAATCGCCATTACTACTAACTAGAGGTATCTAACTAGTCCAGCCAGTCAGTGGCTGTTTCTGGAATCTCTTTTTTAGGTCAAACCCAGGACAGAGAAAGCTTGTTTCCCATTAGGCAGCCTAGAGTCTAGGCAGTGTCTGGCCAGCAGTGGCATCTCCCAGGGAGCCAACAGGCACCCTCAGCATGTCCCATAACCTCCCTTACTGCTCCTTGCCCTCTGTATCCTCCATCTTACATCCAGGCCAAGATCAAAGGGCTCACCATGGACCTGCAATCCAAAGCAGAGGCAGGCCTTGGGGCAGCCAGCATCCCAGGGTTCAACACTGGTTATCCAAAGGGCCTGAACAGTTTATTTTAGTTGGGAGAGGGGTAAGTGTAGAGGAGGGAATGGGGGGGGTAATAGATAGGGGTCAGAGGCTGCTGCAGTGGGGTGGGGTGAGAATCAGTCCTCTGGAGGACAGAACCTAGACAGGAGGCCTCAGAGGCCTGGCCCTTGCCCTCTATCCCGAGGGTTAGGGGAACTGGGCTTTGTGCTTATTTGCTTATTACAGTGTTCTGAGGTTTATGGTCTCAGCTAAATTACCCAGACTGGCTTTGAACTTGCTATGCAGGGTAGGCAGACCTTGAACTTTTGATCCTTCTGCATTGGCTTCTGGGATGCTGGTCTTACTGGCCTGTACCCCACACTCAGCCACCAATGTATTTTCCTATCAAGAACACTCTCTGGATACCTCAGGGCATAGGGACAAGAAGAGCAAAGGCCCAGGTTATCAGCGAGTAGTGCCATGGTGGAGCTTTCTGCCTTACATAGGGGAGGGAGGGAGGCTGGAATTGTAGGCCCAAGGAGGTGTGATTGGCTGAGGTCTGGGGAATTTCTTTCCCATCTTTCATGCACATGAGTCACTTTGGTACAAGAACTGAGTCAAGTGAGTTAAACTTGAGAACTGAGCCAGGCCCGGGAGCCCTGGGAGGGGAGAGATGTTTGTTTGTTTGTTTGTTTATTCATTCATTTGTTCATTCACCCTTTTATCTTGTCACTCAACAAGCGTAGGACCCATGCTGACACGTTTTTCTTGGAAAGACAATCTATGGCCAGTTTCCATGCCTGAGCAGCCATGTTCATACAAAATCCTGTTAGAGTATGAAGCAAAGACCAGATGTCCTCCAGACCACCTCCCCACCCTGCCCTAGGAGCTGAGGTAGCTCCTTGGGTTGGACTCAGGCTGAGCAGCTCCTACAGACCTAAAGCCCCTGGACAGGGATGCCCAGGCTGGCAGTACAGAGCTTCAGCCTCATCCTCTCTCTTTCTCAGGCCAGGCCAGCTTCCCTCACCTCTCACTAATAACTCACCGTCTCCACTTGGGTTGGTGGTGGGCCTCTCAAAGCCTGGTATGCTCAGAAGGCCAGCCCCCAACTTCCCATTCCTAACCACAATCATCTCCTTCCACAGTCAGGCAAAACTCTTAGCTGGAGTGATGGGTGTGAGCCACCATTCTGGGTCCATCTGGATACAAACTGAGGGAGAGTCAGGGCATTTTCTGGCATAGACATTGGGTGAACTATGAGTAGATAACATTAAGGGTTTTGCCTGAACACTGTAATAAACAAATAAGCACAAAGCCCAGTTCCCCTAACCCTTGGGATGGAGAGCAAGGGCCAGGCCTCTGAGGCCTCTTGTCTAGGTTCTGTCCTCCAGAGGACTGATTCTCACCCCACCCCACTGCAGCAGCCTCTGACCCCTATTTATTACCCCCCCATTCCCTCCTCTACACTTACCCCTCTCCCAACTAAAATAAACTGTTCAGGCCCTTTGGATAACCAGTGTTGAACTGGGATGCTGGCTGCCCCAAGGCCTGCCTCTGCTTTGGCGCCTACCAAATACCTGACCAAGACCCCTCAAAACTATGAGAGTCATCAAAAGCATAGCATGTGTGAGAACTGCTTTGGCAAGAGAAGCCTCTGGCAGGAAGACAACGGGATGGAATGTGGTGTGTGGAGGGGTCTGGGACAAAGAGAGATTAGCTAAACAGAGGAAGTCTGGGGTGAGGTTTCTATGGATAATAATTACCACTGGGTGTGGCGACACTCGCTGTAACCCTAACACTCGGGAGGCTGAGACAGGAGGATGGTGAGTTTGAGACCAGCTTGGGCTACATAGACTTTGACTCAAAAAAAAATAAATAAATAAAATAATGTATATATGTGTGTGTGTGTGTGTGTGTGTGTGTGTAATTATATATATATAACTTATGGCAATAAATGAAAGTTGTCATTCATTGATGGAGAATAGAGAAGCTATGAAGAGGGAGGGGCATGGGGAAGTCTTGTATCGTGTTCTTAATTTTTCTATGAATCTACAACTACCCTAAAAGTGCATTCTGGTGTTGTTTGTTTGTTTTTAAATCACATTCTCTAAGAAGGGCATAGTGGCACATACCAGTAATGCAGCACTCAAGAGGCAGAGGCCAGAAGGTCATGAGTTTGAAGCCAGCATGGCTGCGTAGTAAAAGCCTGTCTCAAAAAGAAGGTAAATAAGAGCCAGCTAGATGACTCAGAGGCTGAAGCATTTAGGACAGCCTGACGGGCTGAGCTCCTTCCTTGGAGCCCTTGTGAAGGCAGAAGGAGAGAATTAGCTCCACAGTGTTGCCCTCTGACCTCCACAGGCGTACCAACCGATGGCCGTGCTCTCCATACACACACCATAAACAGCAGTAAAGAAAACAAATATTTTTAGAGTAAATAAAAAAATAAAAGCACATCACTCGCGCTGCCGTCCCTTTCCATGGCTTTTTCCATTTGCACCTTTCACCATTTAAATTGCTATCCATTGGCCTTACGTATTCTATGACCTGTACCTTCTCTGGGATATAAACTCCCTAAAGCTTCCTGTCGGTCCACTGCTGTGTGCCCAGAACTTCAGTCAGTCTGATCATAAATATTGGTTGAATGATAAATTTCCACAGATAGTCTGTTAGCTTTTCCAAGGTTCCCCTGGGCCTAAATACATTTTCTATTGTTGTAAAATAAGCACAAGATTATGTTTCGTTGCCCGGTTCCCTTTGTTAGCCCCTGGCTGCTTCTCCATGTTGGTTTCCACTGTTATTTTCTAGCCTATACTGCTGTTTTCGGGCCAGCAAATGGTTGAGATGCAAGAGGCAAAGGCTTTGGGGCGTCTTTTCCTCTGTGTTGGCTCTGCCAGGCTGCCACATGGGCAGGAGGGCTGGAGTGATGCCAGGACCAGTGGAGGCCACTCCCTCCCTCTGACGTCAGATCTGTGGGCACTAGATCCTGCTTGGTGGTGAACCGGCTGCGGCTGCGTCAGAACTCAGGGATTAAATAGATTTGGAAATCCACTGGTTTGTCTTCCACCAGCCAGAGGCACTTACTTGCCTGGACCTTCTGACAGTTCAGGCGTTCTGGAAAACACTGTTCACAGGGCATCTGGGAAGGGCCACCCACAATGGGCCCCAGCCAGGCACAGAAAGCCGGCGGCCTTGGATCACAGTGCTCTGAGAAGCTGAGCCCTGAGACTGGGCAGCCAGATCTAGGGTGGGAAGCAGTCAGTCCCTCTCTCCACGTGCCTGTCAGCTGTTTCTCAGCTGCCATTGTCTGGTCTGTAGTGTGGAGGACAGAACCTGGGGCTTTACACAGGCCAGGCAGGCACTCTGCTCTACCCACCTGTTTTGCTGGTGGTCTGGGCAGGCCTCTAGGGGACCTGATACATTGGAGAAAGAAAACTCTGGGATGTATGCAATGAAGGCAAACAAGTGGCACCCTTAATCCGGCCACCCATCCCCCATGTGTAGTAGCAATACTAAAGCTACCCAGTGACTGTGTGACATTCCATTGCCGAGAATAAAATATTCAAAGGTTAATGCCCCCTGGAAAGTGTTCCTGAGTTCCCCAGCTCTCCTAGAAACCAAGATTCCACCCCCAACCCAGGGTCCCAGTTCCATAGCTTTAGACATGCTGTGAGGGTGCAGCCATGTTATCTGAATGTCCACATGTGTCCCCTTGCTCCAGCATCTGGAAAGAGTCCCAATGTGTACAAGTTGGTATTGCGCACAATGCAGCTGTGTGTGCTTGCTTGGTGTGATCACATGTGTGTCCATTTGCACTGTTTTGTCAATTGCTTTCTTACCATTTTGAGCTCTTCACTCTGAGTGTGAGCTCGTGTGGTGCATGGGTTTGAGTGGGTGTGGTGCATGTGCGATGGCTGTGTTTCTGTTTTTGTCGGGGAGAGGCTTCCACAAGATGTGTGCATGATCCTGCAGATAGATACACAGTTTGGGCATCTGTGTGCACGTGACCTTGAGTGTGTCTCCTTGAGTATATGCCTAGGCATGTGCACATGTGTGCTATGCCCTGTCAAGGTGGCCCAACACACCTGGCATCCTGCCGCCCCACCCCACCCCACATCCGCATCCTTTTGGCAGGATGGCTGGGTCCTTCGTATCTCACAGGTGAGCTGGTCTCTGCTTTTCTCATACCTTGAATTACTCATGCTCACCTGAACTTTTCCAGAATTCCCACCTGTGTGCCTGTGCACCCATGCTCCTAACAGTGTTTTGAAGTTCCTCAGAAAGAGCTAGCCTCCTGCTTGGGTCAAAGCACTTTTGCTAAAAGCTGTATCTAACCTTCATGGAGGGATTAAAGGTTCTGGAAAGATCTGAAGTGAAGAGATTTAAGTGAGCTCATCGAAGGACCTCCAGGGATTATTTGCTATTGAAATCAGATCTGAAATGATAACGCCTTGGTGGGATAGGGAAGTCTTCAGTGTCATAGGAGATGGCCCAATGACCTATGTTCCCCACCACCACCACCTGAGGTTGTGTCCCAATGTCTGGTTGGTCAGTGCTGTGTAGACAGCCTCAGCTCAGTCTAGCTCAAGAAGCTCCTTCTGGTTCTCTGCCTCTGGGACAGCAAGGAACCCTGGCCATGTCCAGGGGAACCACACCAGAGGCACCATCAGTACCTACCCCAAGCCTTCAAGCAGCCGGAGGGTGACATAGCACCTCCTCCCACTGGTCCTGGCCAAGCTGCCAAGGCAGATGATGCCCTGGGCTCAAAGAGGAAGTGCCGCTGGCTCTTTGCTTCAGGCCCAGAATTGCATGTGTGTGTGTTGGTGGGGGGAGGGAACTGAAGCACCTTCCCCAAGGACTAAGAAGCTCTGCACCTCAGGATAGTACATGTCTACCTTAGCTCCAGGACCCAGGCAGCCTCCTGGTGGTCAAGAGACCTCTAAACAGCCTTTGAGTTGGGGTAGGGTAGGAGAGCTCATGCCTTCCTGCCAACCTACCCTTCCTTCCTTTCCTCCTTCCTCCCTCTTTCCCTCCTTCCTCCCCCCACCCCAGGCCAGGATTTCTTTGTGTAGCACCTAGCCATCCTGCACTGTTCTGTAGAGCAGGCTGGCCCATAACTCAGAGGGATCCTCCTGCTTCTGCCTCCCTAGCACAGACTAAGGGCGTGTGCCACCATGCCCAGCTCCAGCCAGTTCACAATTAGCTAAGCACTGCTTCCAGAGAATTATTTGGTTGGGATGGCCCCATGCTCCTTCTTATCCCTTACCAGTAAAAATAAATCCTTAAAATTATGCAAACACCAAACAAACACAGGTTCCTTGATGCAAATCATACAAAGAGTAAAAATGATTTTTTTTCTCCTCCCTTAGTTCCCACAGCATAATTTACCATGTTAATAATTCATCATATCTTCTTGGACATGGTGGCATACACTTTTAATCCCAGCACTCAGGAGGTGGGGACAGATGGTTCTCTGTGGGTTTAAGACCAACTTGGTCTACAAAGTGAACTGCAGGACAGCTGGGGCTATGTAGAGAGACCCTGTCAAATAGATAAAGAAATAAGTAAAAATTTACTATATCTTCTCTTGAAGGAAGCACTGGAAATGGAACCTAAGGCCTTGGGAATGCCAGGCAATGCTCTGTCACTAAACTATCTACTCAGATTTTTGTTTTTTACATTTGTCTGTTTGTTTTAATATTAAGACAAGGTCTTGCCCTTGAGCTTGCTGTGCGTGCAGCTCAGGCAGGCCTCCAATTTGCAAGTCTCTTGCCTCAGCTGTCCTCAGTAGCCTGGACTATAGGCATGCCCCATTTTGTTTACAGATTTTGTTTTTCCGTTTTTTAAAGTATGGGTGGAGAGATGGCTCAGCCAGTAACAGTGTTTGTCCACAATCATTAGAGAACTGAATTCTGGATGCTGTCCTTTGGCCTCCACATGAATGAATGCTCTGGCACATGGGCAATACATGCACACACAGAAATAAACTAAAACAAAATAAATGTGTTTTACACTCCTTGGAGGTGTTGGACATGTTGCACCTCCTGAACTGTGTGGGGGTCGGAAGACAAGTTTTGGCAGCAGTTACTAAATGAGCCACCCTTCTAGGTCCCCCATACTCTTTTCCTTTTGAGACAGGATCTCAAATAGCCAAGGCTGGCCTCGAACTCATTGTGTAGCTGAAGGTCTTGCATCCTCCTCCTCCTCCAGCTGGGATTCCAAGGGTACACGAGTATGTTCAGTGTAAGTGGTTCTAAGAATGAGACCCAGGCCTCCAAGCACTCTAGCAGCCATGTCCCTAGCTCCGTTTATAAATTTAAATTAAAACACACACACACACACACAAATACAATCATATTCTCTAAATTTCCTCTGCTTGTTTAAGAAACTATTAACAATTGATCCATGTCAACCCATCTCAGTCTACCCTGTTTTCTTTTAAATCAGCGATTCGATATTCCTTGTCCATTCTATCCCTCCCTTCCTTGTGGAGAGGCGCGCTAGTTCCTTTCCTTTTGTCTTCTTTTCCTATTTCAGAATGCACAAAGTTGCAACGCTCATCTTCCGGCAGGTGTGTAGGGAGTGGGGCACAGCGGTGAAAGATCAGCGGGGTCAGCGGGGTCAGCGGGCAGTGAGAAGGAATCAGGAGGAGCCTGCGGACCTCTGAGCCCCGCGGTCCCACGTCTGCAGGCGCCAGGCTCCGCCCGCGTCGCCCCCGCTTCGAGCAGCTGCCGTTTTTAGCGCGCCTGGAGCGGGGAGTACAGACTCCATCACCCCCGGGAAACGCGGCCATCATATTTTTGGTTGCATAAGCAAACGAAATTAGAAATCTGGAACGCGTTTAAGACCTTTGGAGGCGAGGGGAGGAGGCAGGGCAGAGACAGATAGGGATTAGGCGAGTTGAGCGGCAGGGGGATGATTTCCTTTTTTTAATTTGGGTTTCATAGGCTCAGTTACGTAATCGGTAGCTACGAGCTGCCTGGAACCAGTGCCTTGGTCCCCACCTGCTCACAGAGAACGGGGTGGGGGGGAGGGGAAACGGGGTGGGGGGCGCTGCAGGCTCCCAGCACTGCCCCCTCCCACACACACCAGGAGCACAAGCCCGGGGGCCAGCCACAGACCTCTCCACTCCGGCTGCTCCTTTACAAGACTGCACGGAATAAGAAACCATTCAAGCCACCAAAGTGTGTAGCATTGTGCGGAGAACTGTCAGGTGAAGCATGAGGCAGTCATTGTAAGGCATATTACAGAGCAGAAAAAAATGAATGGGGGAGGGAGCAAGGACCAAAATACAGACACAAAAGCCAGTTTGAGAACAGCACGAAGATGTGCTGTCATTGGTATTAAAAGATAATACAAGGATGCCTATCCAGCAAAGCCTGCCGGGAGACACAGAAAAGCACAGCCAGGGCCGTCCCTGAACAGGTTCCCCAAGCACTTTTGGAGCCTCGGTCAAGGCCTAAAAGGGACGTCAGGAGGGACTTCCGGTGGGCACGGACTGCGTGTGTGTGTGTGTGTGTGTGTGTGTGTGTGTGTGTGTGTGTGTGCAGGGTGTGCATTGTGGGGGGGTGTTGTGTGTGTGCATACGTGAGTGTGTGTGTATGTGAGTGTGTGTGTGTGCATTGTGTGTGGGGGGGTTGTGTGTGTGCATATGTGAGTGTGTGTGTGTTGTCAGGTCAGACAGCATAATCTCGAAGGCTAGGCAAGCACACTACCACTTTGTGGCTGACTTGCAGCCCCTGCCCTTCCTACTTCTGGATAACATATGGGAATTTTCTCACACTATACACTCCTGTCCATAAGAAGCAAAGGCCAAAAAAGAGGAAAGTTTGGGGCAGCCTGGGGCTAAACACCCTTGTAGCACCTTTGCTGAAATCATGTAGGAATTATGGAGGGGCGGGATGGAGGACGGTGAAGAATAGAGGGTCCAGCTACCCCACCCCAAAAGGAAACTAAAGAAGAGGGGCTGGCTTGTCTCAGCACTGCTCCAGTGAGCTTCAGGCAGAAGAACAGAGGCTGTGATTTGTCCTGGGGACTTCTGCCTCCAGGTCCTTAAGGCTGGAGAGGCAGGAGGAGAGGATTAGGATTTCATGGATGAGTTGGGGCAGGCAGCTTGAGAATCTACCAGCTGTCTATACCAAACCTACGTGGGGAGCTCCAGATGGGTTCAGAGTGGCTACAAAAAAAAAAGATTTATTTATTGTGTATACAGTATACAGAAGAGTATACCAGATGTCATTATAGATGGTTGTGAGCCACCATGTGGTTGCTGGGAATTGAACTCAGGACCTCTGGAAGATCAGTCAGTGCTCTAAACCTCTCTCCAGCCCCGAGTGTCTGCAAATTCTTTAATACCCATCCAAGGTGGGTGGCATCTCTGTCGCTCTCCATAGTCAGATTTTTCTTTGGGCTACCAGCTAACAAATAAGGACATAGACTTACTATGAAATCTCAGCCTATAGCTTAGGCTTGTTCTGAACTAGCTCTTATAATTTAAATTAACCCACGTTTATTAATGTGTCTTTTGCCATGTTTCTTTTCCCCTTTCTTTCATCCTGTATGTCCAGCTCCTTTTTTATCTCCCTTCAGACACCTACAGGTGTCTCCTGCCCCTTGATCATCTCCTCCTACCTCCTCTCTGACCGGAAGTCCCGCCTATACCTCCTGCCAAGCTATTGGCTGTTCAGCTTTTTATTAAACAATCACAGCAATGTATCTTCACACAGTATACAAATATCTCACGACATCCCTCCCTTTGAATCTGGACTGACCTTAGGAACTAAGTTGTCATCTTTTGGATGCAGAGGAAATGATGCTGCCTGGTTTGTGGGCTAGATGAAAACATGTCAAGGGAGGTGGTGGCGGTGCACACCTTTAGTCCCAGCGCTCAGGAGTCAGAGGCCACCCTGGTCTACAATGTGAGTTTCAGGACTGCCAGGGCTACACAGAAAAACCCTTTCACAAAAACAAAACAATAAAACACACAACAATGTCCCAAAACTTCCTTTTAGCTATTGTAGGCGGTCCACTGGAGTTGAGGATAAGCTTGGTAAGAAGTCCAAGTGCTCAAAGATTGCTTGGACGGGACTATTCACAACACTCAGCAACAGGCCCAGCTGACTCTAACCACATTACACTCAAGGTTATGGTAGCCCATCGTAGAACCCAAGTAAGAAGTGCCTGGGTTTCTCAAATTCCAGATCTACAAGACCACCAACAAAGTGAGACAGCACACTTAAGACAGTAGAAGTTTTGTGCAGAGGGTATGGCAGCGAAAAAGTATGGTCTCCGAGACCCCAATAAGCTAATAATTTATTGGAGAAGCCAGACACAGAGCAAACAATTACAAAATAGCATGGGAAGCTCAACAAAGGAGTCACACCCAGCTCACAGGCGAGCTGGCTGAGGAGAGTATAATGTAGACTGGGTGGGCGCCTTTCCTGAAACGGCTGACCTTGAACTAGCTTTGAAAGGTGAGAGCTGACCAGGTAAAAGGATGAATGACGTGTATCTGGGTGGAGGGAGGAAGCTGAAGAGGTGGGTCGGAGAATGACAGGAGAGGGGAAGGCATGGAGGGGAGTTTTATAGATGCTGGAGAGGAGGCTGGATAGATGGCATGACCCCAAATCCTGGGAACCTTGAATGCCAGCCAAGAGCTTAGATCAGCAGCAATTAGGAGGCATCAGTACGGACAGGAGAAAGAACCTCCTGGGAGCAGCAGAAAGATGCTGGGGGGGGGCAGGAAGGTGGAACCGAAAGGGGCTGTGTGTTCCCAAATAGGGGGTGGGAAGGACATGGTGTGAAGGCCGTTTAAGGAACTGTCGAGTGTGGGTGCCTGACTGCGGTGGATGGGCAGTTCTCAGCCTAGGGTTTCTCAGGTGAGTGGAAGTGCTGAGCACCAGCCACTTAGAAAGCCTTGAAGGAGAAGCCAGTGTGAGTCCAGGTGAGGCAGCTGGCAGCTGCAGCATTAAGGTGGCCCAGTAGGAAGCATCATCCCAGTGTCATGATGAGAGGGAGGTGTGGGCTCATGGGCACGTGGAGAAGAGCTGTGTGGACAGCTGCCACTCCTTAAAGTGTGCCAGTGAATGAATGGTGGGGTGACTGCATGGGTGTGGGTGGTTGTTGAGATCATCTGGGTAAATGAAGCAGTTGGGGATGTGAGACAGGCCCTGGGGCAGACTCTGTGCTGCAACTGTCCAGGGAGGTTAGGGTGGGAGCCAAGGAGGATGACGAAAGGCCTGGTAACTCCTGGTCTCAGTTTCCTAGGGTGTGTCCCAACAGGTAAGCCACAAGAAAGCATGGGAGCAAAACAGAGCCATCCAGAGAGTCAGATTCAAGAGAGTGCAGTGAATCCTAAGCACCGATGCTGCCGGGCATTGTACCTGATGCTGGTATGTCCTGATGAGTAGAGTGAGCACTGTGTGGAGTTTAAATTAGAGCCCTGTGCCTATGGAGTTAGTCCCATTTTACCACAACTCAAAGGGATTGATTTAGCCAAAGTTATCCAGCAGGGGAGGATTTTCTGACTGGCTCAGGGTATAGACACTGCAAGGGCCGAGGGCTACCTGATCCAGGGCACACATTTGTGAGAACCCTGGGAAGCATTCAGTAAACTCAGGTTAGGCCAGATTTCCACTTCAAGGAACCTGGGCTCCCTTGGGACTTCAGATGGCAATGGGGTCCTTATTATCAAGACGTGTATGCCAGGGCTGGGCTGAGATTTTCTCTTCATTGTGACTGTTGGATACTCCCTCACTGAGCAGCTTCAACTCATGGAGCCTTATGTGAAATGCCTTCAAGGCTATAGCTCAGCTGTAGAGTACCTGCTCATTACTAACCCATTGTACACATGGGAACACTGAGACCAGGTGGGTTGGTTATCCACCTGGGCTACACTGCCAAGGAAGGTGCAGAGCTGCAGGAGTGGACCCACTGAACTCCAGGATTTGAGGGCATTACCAAGACTCACAATGCTGCCCCCAGAGTGGGTATAGGAACAATGTGGGTCTGAACCTGTGGGTGGAGACTCAGAGCCCTGCTCTGGGAAATGGGAATGTCACAGGCCTGTGGTCAGAACAGGCATAAGCCATAGTTTCTCCTCAGCATACCCCAGGGCCCAAATGTCTCCTGCCTAAGACTTGAGACCTTCTAACCCTCGGCTTTTCCCCAAAACAGGAAATACTAAAGCTCAGCATGCTCACCTTACACACTAGGAAACTGAATCGGAGTGAAAGTTTAGCTGTACAACTCCTTCCTGTAAGTCAATGACAGACATCAGGTCAGGTGACAGATGCTGGAGTGCTACTTCCCTAAAGACAGGGCATTACCCTCCCTAACACACACACACACACACACACATACACACCTCACATACCCTTCACAGCACATACCATACACAAACACATATACATACATACATGTGTCTAACCACATACATATGTGCATGCACACCACACACATTTATACGCGTATATGTTTCACATAAAATATACACATATATACAGCACAAAGCATCTAAAGTCAATAATCATCCTGGACAGTGTCGGAGAGGGGTGTTGGTATACTAGGCAGTGGCAGGGACCATGACAAGGCACTAGGGGACTGGCTACCTAAGGAGGTGGCCATGCCAGGCTGCAGCTTCCAGAAACCTCTACAGCAGTGCTTCTCAACCGTCCTAATGCTGCTACTCTTTAATATGGTCCCTCGAGTTGTGGTGACCCCTAGCCACAGATTTACTTCATTGCTTCATCATAGCTGTAATTTTGCTACTGTTATGAATTATAATGTAAATATCTGACATCCTTTTGTGGGGGGTCACATCCCCCAGATTGAGAACTGCTGCTCTACAGGAAAGCATGTCTAGAGAGACCAGCTACACAGCCTAATTAAACCAGTGCCAGGTCCACAGTTTCCCCTCAGACTAACAGTTTTGCTTGGTTTCAAAGACACAGCTGTAGAAACCAGATGAGGTGGCTCACAGCTCTAGTCCTAAGCACTTGAGAGGTAGAGGCAGGAAGAGACCAGGGATTTAAAGTCATTTTTTAGCTAGATGTAGACAGTTATAGGCCTGTCTGGGCTACATAAGATCATTTCTAGATATGTAAATAAATAAGATCAAGTCACAGTATGGACCAATGTCTGGGCAAGGCATCCTCCATTCTGAGATGCCCTGTCTGGCAGGCCCCTGGAGACGAGACTAAAGAGATTGTTCATGAATTCCAAGAGACCCTAATCCTGTCTGTGCCTCTTTGTAAACCTTAGAACACTCTCAAGCTGGCCAATACATTCAGAAATCCTGATGCCCTGGCTGCACCAGGCTCATTAAGCCTGGGCAGGAGCTAAGCACCAGCCTTCTTAAGAGAGCCACAGGTAATTCCAAGGCACAGAAGAGCTCCAACATCCCATCTTGGGGCAGCTGGTTAGAAATACAAGCTCTCCACCCACCATAGACTGACTGAATTAGAATTCCTAGGGTGGGGCCCAGCTGGAGTTTTGACAGCCCTCTGAGAGGTTGTGAGGCTGGTACCATTTGAGCAATCATCTCTGACCCAGGAGAAACTCCAGACATCTGACCAGAGGTGAGTAATAAGAGGCGTTCAGCTACACACTTCTTGAAATAAAAATTAAAAATCTTTCTTTGACCTACTCATTACTAAGAGTCAAGAAGCAAAATACAAGGTAGGCTGTTTTCTTTTATTTATTTATTTCTATTTTATGTACATTGGTATTTTGCCATGAGTGTCAGGTCAACTGAAACTTGAGTTATAGACAGTTGTGAGCTGCCATGTAGGTGCTGGGAATGGAATTGGCTTTGAATTGAACTGGAGTTCAGTTCAATTCAATTGAACTTCTCTGGAAGAGCAGCCAGTGCTCTTAACCACTGAGCCATCTCTCCAGCCCCCGTTTTCACTTTGCATTTGGAATCCAGAGTTGTGAAACATAACCCCGCCCCCGCCCCTTCTCTCTTCCTTGGGGACAAGGCCACAGTGTCCCCTCCCTCCTCCAGGCACAGACATAAGAAGCTCCTCTTACCTCTGAGAGAGAGCTTCATGGAGGAGGTGAAGGAAACCGACCCAGCTTGTGGTGCTCAGGTTTACCTCGTCTCCTGGGCTCAAGCTTACCCCTGATCTGAGCATTCTAACATGGTCACTGCGCTCCCACCCCCTCAACCTTCCTCCTCATTTTCTTTCTTCCTCTTCCTCCCCAATCCTTGGTCTTTGAGGCGGGGTCTTGCTATGTAGGCCCAACTCACTGCGTAGCTCAGGCTGCCCTGAAACTCATGGCAATCTTCCTGTCTCAGTGCTGGGGTTACAGCTATACACTTCCACATCCAAATTTAGGCTCTCCTTTGAATCTGGGGCCTGAAACCTTACCACACAAGGCTAGCCCTCAGCAGGTCCTCAGCATCTGCCTCTCCCATTGCCTTTGCTCTTAGATTGTCTAGAGCAATGGCTACTGTTTTGATTTGTATTAAAGCTAGCCTCATTTGCCAGCCACCCTGTATGGGAGCGGCCAGCTGTCAGGGATTATGAATTATTGTGGCTCAGCCTAGGACAACCTATTGTCCTTAATGAAGAACCTATTCCATAGCCAGAGATTTAAAGGGCAATTCGTGAAGTCACACCGATGACTTAATATATCTTGGTGATCAGGCCTGTTCTGTTTTCTTGGTTCTAGAATTCCTTGTTTACTCATCAAAAGATTTTTTTTTATGTGAGTAGAAAAATAATAGCAATTCTCAAATGTGTATATGTCAATTAAGAGATGTCTCTGTCTTTTAGAAATATGAAGGATGCGGGTGGCTAGTTGGCTCACCCAGTAGGTAAAGGTGATTGCTATATAAATCCAGCAGCCTGGGTTCGATCCCCGGGACCCATGTAAAATGGGAAGGAGATGACAAGTTCTTTCTCTCTCCCTTTCACATGCTGTGACACACAATCCTGCCCCACAAATAGATACATGTTAAAATAAATCTTTTATTTTATGTGTATGAGTGTTTACTTGTTGTATGTCTTGGTACCATGAACATGTCTGATGTCTTTAGAAGAGGGTGTCTAATCCCCTGGAATTGGAGTTCCATAAGGAACCAAACCTGGGTCCTCCAGAAGAACAGCCATTACTTTTAACCACTGAGCCAACTCTCCAGCTCCTAATATATTTCTAAAGACAAAAATGTGGGCTGGAGAGATAGCTTAGTGGTTAAGAACACTGATTCATCTTCCAGAGAACCTGAGTTCCATTCCCAGCATCCACATGGCAGCTAACAACTGTCTGTAATTCCAAGATCTGACACCTTACACAGTTATACATGCAGGCAGAAAGTCAATTCACATGAAATTAAATAAAAATAAATAGATAAATATTTTTTAAAAATGTGAAGTCTGTGTGGGAGATACAAAGAAACTGGGTTTTTCTGCAGGTCAAGATGAATGGAAATATGGACACAAACAGCAAATGATATGCATGGGTCATGGGTTATCTTTTGTTCTTTTGGGTTTCTTATGATAGTCCAAAATGGAGCACATGAGACAGTTTAATATATATATGCCTGATGACACAGCTTCTAATCCCAGTTTAGAAAGCCAGAACAGGAGGATCAGAATTTCAAGGTCATACTTAGCCACAAAGCCAAGTTCAAAGCTAGTCTGGGAGCTACCGGAGAGCCTGTCTCAAGAACCAAAATAAATAGTAATAATAAACCAACAAAATATAAAGTAAAAAGAGGAGTAGTGGCCCGGGAGATGACTCGGTTGGTAAGGTACTTGCCTTGTGAACACGAAAACCCTAATTTGATTCCCAGAACTCATGTCAGGCATAGTAACTTCAGTTTGTAATCCTGGGGCTGCAGAGGAAGAGACAGAAGGATCCCTGGGGCTTGCTGAAAAGTTGCAGGCCAGTGAGGGATCGGCTCTCAAAATTCACAGTTGTGGTATATATATAAATTTATTGCTAATGGAGAGCAATTTAGTTATATCCACAAATATTAAAATTGCATTTGTTTGTTTTATGTGAATTGGTGTTTTGCCTGCATGTATAACTGTGTAAGGGTGTCAGATCTGGGAATTACAGACAGTTGTTAGCTGTCATGTGGATGCTGGGAACCAAACTCAGGTCCTCTGGAAGAACAGTCAGTGCTCTTAACCTCAGAGCCATCTCTCCAGCCCTAAAATTGCATTTGTTATACAGTAAGACCCTATTCAAAAACAAGGAAGTAAATAAGAAAATTCACAGAGGGAAAGAAATTCCGTAAGCCTCCTCAGAGAGACTATGAAAAAAGGCAGTACCTTGGGAAACTGCTTTCCAGTGAGCCCAGCTCTTAGGAGTGGAATTCAGTCTCTGCGGAATCTAGACTGAATAAAACACAGGCCCAGATCTTGCTAAATGGAAAATCATGATCCTATCTACCCAGCCTGGCTCCTGTTTGATTAAAGAATCAAAGAGAGGGACTGGAGAGATGGCTCAGTGGATAAGAGCACTGACTGCTCTTCCGGAGGACCTGAGTTCGATTCCCAGCATCCACATGGCAGCTAACAACTGTCTGCAATTCCAAGATCTGACACCCTTATGCAGACAAAACACCAATTCATATAAAATAAAAATAAATATTTAGGAAAAAAAAAAAAAGAATCAAAGACAAAGCTGGGCATGGAAGCAAAGGCAGGTGGATCTCTATGAGGTTGAGGCCAGCCTGGTCTCCAAAGTGAATTCCAGGACAGCCAGAGCTGCTACAGAGAAACCCTGTCAGATGCAAGAACTGTAGAAAGAACAAGTGTGTGTGGAACCCTGATCACCTTAGCCTTTCCCTGGAGGGAATGTTACACACACACACACACACACACACACTCCTTAATCCTAAACATAGAACTTTAAGCAAATATTTGCCATGCTAGTCTGGGGCCCACTGGGTATCATCTGCTTGCTCCAGTCTCTCTCCTTATTGCTGGTAAGACCCCCATGCCTCAGATGGTGGCCAAATCTCAGACAGATCCACCTAAGAAGGCCTCTGTGGGCAGATCTGGCTAGTCAGAACACATACACCTGATACCACCTGCCTGGTGCCACCTAGGGTCACCCAAAGAGCCCTGGCTTCCCACCATTAAACCCTTTAAAGAAATCAGTCCACAGCAAGAAAGGTTCCCCATAGAAATGCAAAGGTGTTATTTCAGCAAGGTCAACGGTAACATTTAGAAGGAAAACTGCAACCCACAAGGGTCTCTTTTGACCTTCACAGGCTTTCTGGCTATCTGATTCCCCACAAAGCCATAATCCATCTTGTTCCAGCAGGCTGCTGCTTGGCTGTGGCCTGACGGGTTGTGGCAGTTTTCACAGCCTGGGCTCCTAAGGGATCCTCTGAAGCTAGAATCCAGAAAGCCTCAGGCTTCCAATGCCAGAACTTACAGCTGAATCGTGGATCAGAAAGAGCTCCTTGCCCAGATTGTCAACACCAGGAGATTTTACAGCTCCCATTTGTGTGGAGAGGGTTCCCCAGTCAGGAAGAGCCATGGCTGTGTGGTCATCTGGCTTTCCACAGCATTTTCTGCATCCCCCGTCTGTGCAGGGCATGATCCACTAGCGGCTTAGGGGTACTTATGTCATTTAATTCTCTTAACAGAGCCAGATGGTGGTGGATGTCTAGAATGTCAGTGTTCAGGAGGCTGAGGCAGGAGAATTGAAAATTTAATGCCAACATGGGCTATAGAGTGAGTTCCAGGCCAATCCGAGTTATGTAACAAGACCCTTTTCAAAAAACAAAAATAGACACTCTCTCAACTGCCTGTGTAAGGGGTATCCTGTCTCCATTTTCGGATGGGTAAACTGAGGTCTGGCTAAGCAGCCAGCTCACAGGACTATTCCACCCTTGTGGACAAGCTGTGCTCTCATTTCTTCCTCTCTCCTTCCCAGGTTCCCTGTGCCAAAGAGGTTCAAAGGCCTGTGTGAGGCTTTCCTTTTGTTACCCTGGGACTTGCTGGTCATTCTGGGCTTTTTCACTGGGGTTTGAGCCTCCAGGGAATCCTGGGCCAGGGCTCTGAGCTCTGGCAGCCTCACTGGGGCACTTCTCACTGGTCTTGCATCCCTTTATCCGGAGGGAAAAGGGTGAAGCTGACCACACCAGCCTCCCTTCCTGTAGGCCAGAAGCCTCATGCTCTTAAGAGGAGGAAGGACTAGCATTTCTTGGGATTTCTCTGTTACCAAAACACAGTCTTAAAGTCCTAGAAGTCTGGAAAATGGAACAGAGATATTTGTCACAATGTCAGGGGCTGGCCACTGTTGCTAATAGCACAGAAGGGGTTTCCCTTGCTGTTGTATGGGCAGATCCATCTTGGTGAGTTGTCTGCTCTTTATAACATTTCCCTTCATCCTTTCTGGTTTGTTTGGGACCTTTGGTGTGTGTGTCGAGGGTGAGGTGGGGCTTCATAGTATAAACACAGATGGCAGGAAATCCTTGCTGCATAAAAGAAGGACAGGCAGAGATGGGTCATAGTTGGTCATAGGTGCACTCAGTACAGCCCGAGAGCCAATCATCTCACAACCATTCCTGGCATCCCTAGTGTGAGCTCAGCCCTCATCCCACCTCCGTTGGCTTTTTTGACCTTCAACAAAAAGACAGGCAAGATGGAGGAGGAGCCCAGGCCCAGAACAGCAAGGCTTCTAGGGTCTCACTCTCCTCCCAGCCTAGGCCACAAGATTTTTGAGCTGGAGCCCCTCAGGCCCTTTGGCCCTCTGGGAAGTTACGGTGACAGAGAAAGCAGAAAGGCAGGGTGGGGGTGGAGGATGGGAGGGGTGGACCCAGGAAGGCCACAGCCTTCAGCTATAAGCACAGCATTCTGCTGTTTGCCTGCAAAGGTCATGAAGTTTCTTCCTGGAGACTTCTAAGAACAGGGCTGTGGGGGAGGGGAGAATTTATGCACCATGTCAAGGGCCACCTAGACACAGGCAGAGGGAAGAAACAGTAGCCTTTTATGTGAGCATGGACAGAAGAAGAGCCCCTGTGGCTTGAAGGACAAAGGAGGGTGTGGCTTGAAGGCTGTGATGGAGGTGTCCTGGCTGACTTTGGCCAGGACACTGACATTCCTTACTGGCCCATAGCTTTGGGAGCCTCTGTAGGCAATCAGGAGGGTAGGCAGATTCTGTGATTCTCCCTCCGCTAAGGCCCCACTTAGATCTGGTAGTTGGGGGCCTGCCCTGAAGACAGCAAGATTACTTTCTACAAAGGTACTGTAGTACCAATAGATTCCAGACTGTGGGCCAAATCCATGCTGAGGAAGACACAGGGTCGGACCTTGACACCCCCACAACCCAGCCCCAACCCCCCCAACCCCAAACTTCCCAACCCCGACCCAAGTTTGAATCTAGACTGTGTTAGGTTCAAATTAGTGACCATGGGGAGTTAAGGTGCATTTCAGTGTCTTCCACTGCAAGATGAGGTTAGCAAAAACAATAAGAAATACAAATAAACAGACCAAGGATAGCAGCACACACCTGCAACCCCAGCACTCTGTAGGCTGAGATGAGGATTTCAAATTCAAGATCAACTTGAGCTGTATATATAGTGTTTTAAAGAAACCCAAATCCCAAATCACCACCAATAACAAAACTCAAAGCACAAAAGGCACCCCATTTCTCCTGTCCCATTCCCCAGAGTTGGGATGAGGAGTCTGAGAGCCCAGAGGGTCGATCACAGCTGATGTAAGTTCTTTTTTACAGCAGCAATTCTCACAATGACTTGCACACTCAAACTGCCAATCTACCAGTTCCTCTCCACCCCTAGCCAAGCAGGTCTGCCCCGTTCACAAGATCCAGGTGACTGGCATCCCACTAGCCACACTTGAAGGGGTTCTGAACAGGTCTCCATTCTTCTCACCCCCTCCCCCAGACCCCTCTCTCTTGTTGTGAGTGGCGGTTGCTGGGATGCAGTGTGGGGTTTTGTCTGCCTTCCCAGCCCTGTGCCGACTCACCCAGCAGGCCTCACTACCTTGGCAACGCATTGCAAAGTCCACACAAAGGGAAACTGCACAGGGGAGGTTGGTCCTGCTTGACGCCTGGGGAGGGTTTCCATAGCAACGATGACATCACTAGACTCGTTTGGCTAGAGAGTCGAGCCCTGAATGGAGGCGCCTGGGTGTTCACACTACAGAGACGGGAGAAAAGCAATCAGGGACTCCACAATGATGCTGGAGGAGATGGGCCTGCCCAGAATTCCAAACCCAGCCTTGCCCATGACCAGAGAGCTTGTCAGTCTCCCTACCTACAAAATGAGCTCACAGTCTTTTTAACTGAGGGTGAATTAAAACCAGGCATTCGATGCAGGAGAGTTGGGGGGTGGGGCACACAACACCGTGACGTTTTTTTCCCCCCCGCTGCTGGCAACTTTAAATGATTTCCAGGGAAATGTGGGAGCATCCTGGGTCCTTGACTACTGGGCTCCTCAGTGGTCTATCCCTTGAGTGGGGAGAAGTCACAGTATTCATGTGAATACTACTCCTTGCCTCTACTTTACCGGGGAGGAAGAGGCGGACTAGGGTATGGAGGAGTCACAGATGGAAGACATTAGGGGCTGGATGGTGGCAGCTCAGGGCATTTCTGGTTTTTCACCTTTGGTTCTTAGATGGTGATTCCAGACCCAGAAGGAAGGTGTGCCAGGCCAGAGGGCATCTATCACACTAAGAGGGAACTTGAATGTTCATGGAGTATTCTGTGGCCTCTGGGTGGGCCCCTGGGTGGAGCTGCCTCTGCTCTCTACACCGTGGGGGAAACCCTGAGTCTTCTGCAGGAAATAAACTGGGGAGGGACTTTCTGAGGTCAGCAAGTCTGGAGTCTGCCCCAGGTGTGTGCCAGGCAAAGGGAACAGAAAGGTCAAGTAGGCTTCCTCTTTACACGAATATCCAGAAGGTTCCCTATGCCATATGCCATTCCAAATTCTGACTACCCCAGTATACATGTTGGTGAGAGCCTCCAACTCACACAACTCTGGCCAATTCTAGATGGCTTCAAATGCCCACGGAGCTAGCTGCTGACCAGCAGATGTTATCCCTTAGACATATCCTCACAGGAACTGAGACCTCCTCCAACTGCCAATGTGCAGAGAGATTGTTTGCTACCTTTCTGTTTTATTTAGAGCTCAGGGTGGCCTTGAACTCACAGTGTAACCAAGGGTAGTGACCTTGAATTCTGATCTTCCTCTTCAACCTCTGGAGAACTGGGATTTCAGCAGTGAGTCGCTATGCCCAGTTTATTCAGTGCCAGGAATTGAACCCAAGGCTTCATGCTTGCTAGGCAAACACTCTACCAACTGAGCTCTAGACTAGACCTGGGCTTGAGCCCCTTTCTGCCATTCTACCCAGAGCCACACCCTCCAGATGGTGGAGAGGATACCTAGGGTTGAAGGCAGCCATTTTGCTGAAGAACACCCCACCCCAACACAAAAATTCTGAAGGTGTAGACTTACCCTGTTTCCCTTCCACCCCGGCCCACGTGGGGGCATCCCTTCTTTTACCTCCAGTGTGAGGAAAGACACCTGCTCCCTAGGCCCTCACAAATGCTCCATTGACCACCTTCTAGGCCCCTGTTAATCAAGGATGAGCTACCTAGATATGTACCATGGTCTGCCCTGGTCCCTCAGCTTTTGCCCTTCTTGGCCTGTGGACACCTCAGCTGGCATTGTTTGGTTTCAAACCGGTTCTATAAAGGTGGCTCCAGTCCAGTCAGTGTCCTGGAGGAGGCAGAGTCAGCCATTGGGTGCCCTGGAGGAAACAGGCACCAGAGAACAGAAAAGCTAGAAGCCTCATGGGAAGGAATGTCTCTTCTGAGACAGAGGCCCAAGGACCCCAGAAGCTAACAGCACACCTGAGCCATACTCTTTCAGCAGAAGGGAGTGTTGGCTGCCACCCAGAACTAGCCAAACCCATGAAAAGATGATGGTCAGCCTTGGGCCTTGGAAGCCAGCCACACTCTTCACCTTTGCCTCAGAGAGGGAGGGACTGGGTCAAAGGTGTCCGGAGGCTCCCCTCTCTAGTGTAATGGGCCTTGCATCTCCACCTTCACATGGGCCTGGTATCCCTCATCAGGAGAACTTCGGGGAGCCCAGCATAGCTCACTTAGGTCACCTGCTCTGGCCCTAACACGCACCTGGAGCTGGTTAAAAGCCAGGGGTGGGGGCAGGGTGGAGATCAATTCCTATTTCTTTTATTTAAGTAAGCCTACCCTGTGCTGATTTACATAAGAAGGTTTCACATGGCAACCAAATCAGCTTGTAAGATATTGAGGGCCAGGCTGTGGCCTGCTGTGGGCAGCTGTCCTTGGCTCAACGTCTCTATGGCTCTGGATCCACCTCCCACTGGCCTTTGAAAATTCTTCAGCAAAGACACCACAAGCCAGCATGCCATCAAGGCGCTCCATGATGAAATATGAGTACACCCTATGTCTTAAGGGGAATCCTGGGTTACCTGCTCCTCTGAGGCTGACAGAGACTCACAAAGAGCCATGAGAGTACCAGTGACCACTGTGTGCCAGGCCCCACCCAAGGCTCTTTCACATACATAAGTCATTGCGCCTTCCCGAGACCCACTGAGGAAGGCAGTATTGTCAGGGAACCAAGAAGGAAAATGAGAAGCTTCTGAGGGGCCAGAGGTGACCCAGACCTGATGATCATAGCATCTCTGAGCAGAAACACCTCCTTCCCAGGTGCCTCAGGGCTCATTGTCTGGGGTGGGGGGGAATGGCGGGATCAATGTCTTCATCTCTAAGTCTCAAGGTGCCAGGGATAAGGTCCTCTGCTCACCTGGCATAGACTTGACCCCAGTGAGGCTGGGCAGGTGGGTCCACAGTGACAGGACCAATCAATCCACCAGAGCAATGGCTGCTTGGTAACAGGTAGCAAGATAAACTGCTGCTTATTGTTGGAGCGTGTGGACCCTCCGTGGGTCCAGACAGGCTGCTTATACTTCAAGCGGCTGTTGGGTCAAGACACTAGGATTGGTCTCACATCTATAATCTCAGCATTGGACAGGAAAGGCCAAGGCAGGAGGATCTTGTTTGACTCCAGGCTGAGGTGTATGGAAGGAGGAAGACCACAGAGGAAGAAAGGAGGGGGAGGGGAAGGGAGGTCTGGAGAGACACTGAGCAAGTAAAGGTGCCTGTTACAAAGCCTGACGTGGGAGCTGGATCCTTGGGAGGAGTTTGAACCCTGGACCCCACGTGGTGGAAGCAGAGAACCAACCCCTACAAGAGGTCCTCGGACTTCCAGAAATGCCCTGGGGCGCACACCACGTGTCCCCATTTCCCCCCCCACCCCACCCCCCCGCAAGTAAAATGTAATTAAAAGGAGAGAAAGAGGGGAGGGGGGTAGGAAGAAAAGGCAGACTACGATATATAGTCGCAGTCAGAGTGCTCGTCTATCATGCATGAAGGCCGGGGGTTCAGTTCCCATCCGAGCTCTGAGGACACAGAAGCAGGAGGATTAAGACATTAACTTAGGCTCATCCTCAGCTACTGTGAGTTCCAGGACAGCCGGGCTGCATGGCATCCTGTCTCAGAAACAGGAGTGGGACACATCTCTCAGGTAAAACGCTTGCCATACAAGCCCGGTGACCCGAGATTAGTGCCCTAAATCCACATACAGGAGGAAGGAGGGAATAGACTTCACAAAGCTGGCCTCTGACATCCACGTGTGAGCCTGATACTCGTGCGTGCATGAGCACACACAAGAAAAGGGTCCTCTGTGTAGTCCTGGCTTTCTCAGAACCCACTCAGTAGACCAGGCTAGCCTCAAACTCAAGATCTGCCCACCTCTGCTTCCTGAGTGCTGGGATTAAGGGCCTATGCCACCCTGCCCAGCCACAAATATATATTTTTAAAATTAAAAAAGAAATTTGGGTTTTGTGTCCAGACTTGTCTCTGGGGCTGACCAGCTGTGACACTTGGCACAAAGACCCCCACATTGTCTTTCCTTGTCTACTGGAGGATGTCCTGCCTATTAGGACATCATGTGGGAGGAGATGAGTCAGTCCCTGGGGCACAGAGCAGAGGGAGAGACCGCTCTTGTTTGGCACATAGCCACAGACTAGGCCCCACCATTTGCTGTTTGAGAGCCAGAACTCTCCAACATCAGAGGAAGCCCTGGCCCTGCCCTAGACTGTCCAGTTTCTACCTCAGCCATCTTTAGCTAGGCCTGAATGACTCAGAAAGTGACCTCACAACCCTCCACCTCAGTTGTGCCTCCTGTAAAATGGGCATAGCAGCTCGAGGTTAAGAAATCACATGTGGAAAGGCCTTTGGTGCTTGTGCTCTGTCATTAAATGGTCAGTCTTCCTTACTCTTCCTCACCTGGCTGAGAGGACGATGAAAGAGATGGTGGCCTACAGGGAGACTGTGACAGGGGGATTGCCAGCTCTGAAGCCAGCCTGGGCTACACAGTGAGCTTCAGGGCACCTTCAGCTACTTCCTAAGGCTGTATCAAATACAGAAAGGAAGGGCCCGATGAGATGGCTTAGGGAGAAACATGTTTGCAGTACAGCGTGAGGACCCAGGTTAGAAACCCCAGAGCCTGTGTTTAAATAAAGATAAACATAAATTAAAAAGCCTCTCTAGGGTAGGGTTCAGTGAGGAACTCTGTCAAGGAGAAAAGCTGGAAGAGATAGAGATCCATGAAACATCACAGCCTGGCCTCCCCATGTGTGAGAATAAGCACACACTCACTCCAGCACACTTGCACACAAAAGAAGGAGAGACAAAATAAAAAGAGATGGAATATCACCTGTGCTCATAGTGTGAGCTGGTGCCACTGAACAGGTGCCACATTCCTTGTCACAGAGACAAGTTACCATTTAACCAACCTACGGGAACCGGTGCCAAACTTTCCAAATGGCAGACCAACAGGACCTGTTTGCTGGGAGAAAATAGCCCAGTGGAGCCTGGTGCAGGGCTGTCCTCACTCTCCCCGCCCTGCCCCGCCCCTGCACGGCCTCTCAGGGCCTAGGGGAGACATATTTCAAAGGGGTGGTCTGCCTAGATGTGGCTCAGTTGGGAAGTGATTGCTTGGTGTGTATGAAGCCCTGAGTTCCATCCCAGCACCTCATAAATCTACAATAAATCAAAATAGCGCTACATTGCCTTTAATCCCAGCACTCCAGAGATGGAGGTATCAGAACCATAGGTTCAAGGCCATCCTTGGCTACATAGGAAGTTTTGGGCCTGTCTGCATTACAGAAGCACCTGTCTAAAATAAAAATGGCACGAGCAGTGAGCTTTACAAACTTGGGCAGATGAACCCAAATCAATTAATTCACCAGGAGAGAGGGCCAAGAGCAGGAGTCCCTCCACCCAGAGTCCTCAGCTGTGGGGCTGGGAACCAGGGACACTCAGTACCTGGCCAGGTGAGCTGTGGACAATCTCCCCCCTCAGGCTTTCCTTGGCCCCTCATCTCTGATTTCCCAAGGCACAGTGTTTACTACTGGGCTCTGGTTCTTCTCTCTAGGACCCCCAACGAGTGGAGAGATTCAAGGTTTATTAAGTGTGTGTGTTGGGGAGGGCGGGTTACATTTTCCTACATTTAAAGAAAAACTTCATGCCTGATGTGAGAGCATATAATACATTTAAGTGATAAAATATCTCCAATCTAGAGCAAAGTACAGGGGAATCTATGAGATAGCCTAAACAGATGACAAAATTTCACTGTGCCATTATTAAGGGTCTTTCAGTCAAAATTTTATATTAACAAGCAAACTGAAGCCGTCTCCTGGCCACCGCCTTTCTTTCCTCTTCAGAAGGGACTGAGACCTTGGAATTGGTTCCTACACCCTCATACTCCTGGTTCAAACAGCTCCGTGCTGTTGTTGTACTTCAGCGTGTTTAATATGATGGAGAAACATGTGAGCTGTAGGGCTGGTGAGTGCCTCCATGGACAGTGTTTGATTAGCATGTATGAAGCCCTGGGTTCCATCCCTAGCACTGCATTAACTGGGCATAATGACATAGAGCTGCAGCCCCAGCACTGAGGAGGCAAAACCCCTCGGATCAGGAGTTCAAGGTTATCTTTGGCTACCGAGAGAGTTTGAGGTCAGCCTGGGCTACTTTGAGACCACGTTAAGGGGCAGGCAGGTGGACAGGCAGGCGGGCAGGCATGCTGGGTGGTTAGTTGGAGTTGAGGATGTATGGGTTCTTACTTCTACCCTCCATATTGCTGTCGAGGGAGCTGTCTATAGAACAGGAGCTGGGATACGGCCAGGCCCATTCTCTCAACATTTCATCGTGTCACTCCGTGGTTATACACTGGGGTTCAGCAGGAGATTCCCTTTGGAATCTGACACTCTCTGCTTGAGCCTAGTAGAAACCTTCACCTGATGGAGAATGAGAGACTAGAAGAAGAGGAAGCAGCTTCCTCCAGGTTGGTCACACAGCCAGCAGAATGGCAGGGCCTTCTGAGGCCCTGAGGTGCTGACCTCTCTTGCAGGGCCTACAAGGAAAGACTATGGTCACCCAGGCCCTAGGAATGACTTGTTCCTGCTTCTGGCAAAGACAAATAGGTCAAAGGAGGTCAAATAATCCCTTCTGTGAGGAGTGGCGGGCTACAAGGGAAGTTCTGGATTGGTGCTGTCCACTGTGGCAGCCCTAGGCCATATGTGGCCATTGGTGTTGGAAAGGAGTGAGTGGAAGCTGAGGTAATCTAACAGAATATGGTTTGGTTCACACTTGCTCACTTGTTGTGGTTTCTGGGATTGAACCCAAGACCTCCCATGTGCCACCAACCTATGGCCCAAGCCCAAAAATACTGTGAATACAAGTTTTGGAAGACTTTATACAAAACATATATGTAAAAGAGCTCATTATTTTTGTATTGACTGTCCTGGGAAACAATATTCTAGATGTGTTAGGTAAAATATATCCCTAAATTTTACCTCTTTTTATTTTTACTTAAAAAAAAATAACAGCGGGCTGGAGAGATGGCTCAGCGGTTAAGAGCACTGACTGCTCTCCCAGAGGACCAGGGTTCAATTCCCAGCATCCACATGGCAGCTCATAACTGTCTGAAGTTCCAGTTCCCACTTCCAGGCAAACACCAAGGCAAATAAATAAATAAAAGTTAAAAAAAAAATAACAGCTATTAACAAACTCTCCATTATATATGTAGTTTTCATTATATAAATAGAATTGTTCTAGGCCTTATAATACAGTGGCCTGAGGCTGGAGGAAGAGATGGCCTCTCCCTCATCCTTACCTGCTGGCCCTTGGCCTGTACAGACCTGGGGAGGAGCCTGGATCACATGAGGACCTTTCCCAGACTATCCCAGGCTTTCTGGCCTATGAGAAGGGTGTCTGTTAGTCCACATTTCTTCATTCAAAATTGAATGTTGAAGCTGGGCTTTCTCTGGGGCCTCCACACCACTTGGTCTTGAGAGTAGATCCTCTGTGGGTGCAGGGCTCTCTCCCAGGGAAGGTAAATAGGAATGCTCCTGCAGAGACCGGGCACTGGAGGGCCTGAGTGTCTAGGCACAGTGACTGCACTGAGATCATTCGAGATGCGACCCCGGGGGACTGCTCCCTCCTCTCTGCCTCCCACCATTGCCCAGGCTTTGCTGTTCCAGCCAGTTATTTGCTTCTCCTGAGCTGGCAAGGCAGGCACTTCTCTACTGAGAATGTTCATCCGCCATCTCTCTAACAGCTGGAAGCTATCAACCGACTACTTCTCCAATTTAAGGTGGGGCGGGGGCAGGGAGCATCTCTGAGCTGGAGAAAAATGTCAGTCTCTTAGTGCACACAGCGGGTGACAAACTGTTTCTCCCTGTAAGGGGAAGTAGAATCTAGGTTGTAGCAATTTCAGGGGTTTCGATGTATTGGGGGCAAAAAATAAAAATAACATAACAGGTACCCCTCGCTAGCAGACATTTATGTGTGCATGTATGTGTGCACCCATGTAAAAATCATATGGATGTACAGCTCAGACACTCAAGTAATACAAAAGTTCCAAGTTGTTTGTTCATTTCTTAAAGATTGACACCTGATCTATCTTTTACACTTTGTATATTCAAAGCTGTGAGCTGCCCAGAAGCCCTGGAACCTCCTTGCAACCTGGCCAATCTCCAGGTAACTGAATTTCACAAAAACCCTTCCCTGGATATATGTTTTCTAATTGTGGAAAAGTTGTCAACAGACAGTTATGCTCTGGAAACCACAGCCAAGGAGGAATGAGCATCCGCGCAGAGCATCACGTAAAACATCTAACAGAGTTCTTCCACACATAGCTAATGAGATACTCATGGCTGTGCTTTGTGGGAATTAGATGATAACTCGAAGCAGTTTTTTTTTTTTCTTTTTTATAAATGATGGTAATTATAGTGTTGCCTTTACTCAGCCAAAATCGAGAAGTTTTTCTCTTCTCCTTGTGTTACTTCCGTGGGTCTCTGATGAAGTTTCCTGTGGGTTCCTGTGTCATGTCTTCGTTTCTTCATCGTGACTGCTCCACCCTCCCCAACCATCCCCACCCAGACCACAGGCCAACAACACGCTCTTATTGTCAGCCTGCCCTGCACAGCTCTGCAAAATCCTGTGATCTGACAGGTGGTTAATTCTCATTAGAATCCCCAGGAATGCAGGGGAAACCCCAAATCAAACCAAACAAACAATGACTCTGAGAGGTGGTGGGGTATGCCTGTAATAGTGGTACTTGGGAGGTGGAGAAAGGGGTCAGTTAGGGCTTGGCTCATGGGAAGGAAGGGGGAGCAAGAGATCCTGGCTTTCCAGTGAGACCTTTGGTCTCCTTTGGTTTTGAGGTAGAGCCTCACTACAATCCTGGTCCTGCTGAGGTCTTCAACTGGCTTCCAGATACATATCTGATACTCACAGCAATCCTTCTGCCTCCACCTCCTAAATGCTGGGATTACAGGGCAGCTCCCAGCTCCTAATCAGTCTTTTTTTTTTTTTTTTAGATAGGGTTTCACTGTGTCACTGGCTGGCCCAGAACACACTATGGAGATCAGGCAGTCCTTCAACTGATAGAGATCCACCTGCCTCAGCCTCTGAAGTACTGAGATCAAAGGTGTGTGTTGCCAAAACTGGCTTCAATGAGTCTTGGTTAAGAGATGCTTAAGAGCAAATTCTCTCAAATACTTCTGAGGGATAGCATAGGGAACCCGGGTTTCATGAGTAAGGAGAAGCCCACTGTTGACCTGAATTTTCTCACAAAGCTTTCAGTCTGCCTTCCATGTTCCTCTGGGTTAGGAGAGGGTTATACATCCTGTCTGGCCTGCAACCCCTGTCCAGCCTGCAGCCTCCAGGTAGGGTGCCAGCAGGAAGCCCCAAGTAAAAGAGAGCAGGACACACAGGCAAGACAAACTGCCACCTTAGCACCTTGACCTTGGCCTGTCCTCTCTGTAGCCACCAGCCGGGGACAAAGAGAGATTGTGTGTGAAGGCACTTTGTGTTCCTGTGGCAGCCAGCCAGCACAGACCGCTTGTCACCTGGCCATGCTAGGATTGCAAACCAGCAAGGCAGCCTCTGGGTGAGGCAGGGGCCTGGAGGGGGCCTCATCCTCGGGCTCTGGGACACATCGTCATTTAGGCTGGAAGAGTCAGCCCTATGTGCTCCTCAGCTGGCTTTCAAGTACACAGAGGTCACTCAGCTCTTGCTCTGGGTCCTCCCAGACACAAGGGGCCAGCTGCCGATTTATTTCCTTTGAGCCCCAGTTTCCTTGTCTGTGAAATGGGGCCAGCGTTCAGTCGGCTCTGACATGCAGATGGAGGAGTCAGAGCAGCCTGCTGAGCATGGTGGCTGACTCAATGGCAGCCTGTCAATCCCCACCATTCATAATGACAGTATACACACAATGGTAATTTTTTCCAGAAATACCTGCTAAACATCTGAGGCAGGCCAGGCATGGCTTGGAGATCGGAGCTCTGCCTGCTTGAAGGAGGTACACAAGGGTAATTTTTGTTGTTGTTTTTGTTTTTCAAAACAAGGTTTCTAGGGGCTGGAGAGATGGTTCAGTGGTTAAGAGCACTGACTGTTCTTCCAGAGGACCTGAGTTCGATTCTCAGCATCCACATGACAGCTAACAACTGTCTATAATTCCAAGAGCTGACACTCTTACACAGTTATACATGCAGGCAAAGCACCAATTCACATAAAATAAAAATAAATATTTTAAAAAAAGAGAGAGACAGGGTTTCTAACCCAGCCTGGGCAATGCTGCAAAGGAGAACATTCCAGAGTTTACTTGAAGGAGATGGCATTTGAGATAGGTCTGGGCAGCACCAGGGACTGGAGGGGGGGGGGAGGGGAGCGTGGCACAGCTGAGGTGAGGACTGCTATGGCTACACAGAGAAAGATACAGAAGTGGTGTGTGTGTGTGTGTGTGTGTGTGTATAACTTTAGCTCAGGGAACTCCATGTGACCTCAATGTGGTGTCCGGGGGCATAGGTGCAGAGGGAGAGTATTACTGTCCCCCAAACATACCACTTACTTCTGCATGTAGGTTGGCCTTAAGGAAGGTACTTTCTACTTCTGGGTCTCAAATTTTTTCACCAGTGAAATGAAGGGCTTGGCCTGATGAAAGGTCCCCATCTTTTCCACCTGGAATTTGAGTGATCCTCTATTTCTTCCCCATTCTGCCTCCTACACACTGAAGGTTTTCAGGAGGCTGTAATGGAGCTCCCTCTGGCTCCAGCTTGTGAATGGGAGATGGTGATGTGAGGTCCAGGAGGCTGTGTGGTCCATGGATGGAGGGACTGGAGACGAAGTGACATTGGCTATGTGGAGGTAACAAGAATCACTCTGAGGATTTGGAATCCCACCTTTGAGGGTGTGTGTGTGTGTGTGTGTGTGTGTGTGTGTGTGTGTGCATTTGTGCCCTGGGTCAGACACAGCCAATGACTGATGGCCAAGGTGCTAGGCTGGGGACTCCACTCAGGGAGTAAAGATGCTACTGGGAGTTTCTCAGCAAAGCAGGCTAGAAACCCAGCTTTACCCAGTACTGCCTAGGACACTTGCTCTGGTCCAATGAGACACGAAGTTGTCAAGAAACAAGGAAGCGTGGGGGGGAGGTTAACACTCCAGGGCCTTAGTTTACCCACCTGTGGAATGAAAGCATGTCTCAAAGAATGAACAATGAACGAAGGAACTTTTGCTTTGGACTCCTTGTACTAGTGGTAGCAAAGCAGCTCATTTCCCTGCTGGCTTTCTTGCCAAGGTACCTGCTGCTGCTTCAGTCCCCAGCACCCAGATTGTGTTCCTTTCTGCTCTTACAGTTATTAGCTCTTGACCTTTCATTAACTGTGGCTGAGCTGACAGGTGAGGAGCATGGAGGCTTGGAGGTAACGTGGACAGGATGATCTGGGTAGGCCATTTCCTAGGAAAGCTGCAGAGAGGGAGGCCGGAGCACAGGCCTGGTGTTTGATTGATGTGTTCACCAATGGGCCTGCTAACCCCACTCAAAGCAGGAGATCATTTTTATGTTTTAGTTCAGCTTTCAGCCTCTTCCCATGATCTTAAAGACCACCCATTCCTAAATCTCTACTTCCCACCCCAGACTTTCAGTGAAGAAGAGAAGCCTGAAGCTGCCTTTATCGTTGTAAGAGCCTAACAAGAAAATGACCATTTCTGTTCTGTGGAAAGGCTCTGAAGGCTTAAAGTAGAGTGTCACATTCTTTGCTGGAATTTTAACAGGGAACGTAATAAATATACATTTCAGCAATAGTTAATTCGGGATTTTGTTTCATGTGAAATCAGATTATGAGAGCTAGCCCAGAAGCTCTGGCTAGATTGCTTTCCTACCAAACCAGCTTCCAATTCATAATTATTGGATGAGTGTTATCTGGATGGCCATGAAATGTTCAGACATGGAGCGTGTGTGTGTGTGTGTGTGTGTGTGTGTGTGTGTGTGTGTGTGTGTGTGTGTGTGTGTGTTGGAGAATGAGAAAGGATAGAGCGCTGGGATAATCCAATAGCAGAATTTAGCTAGGCCTGATGGTGACATAGTCCTGTAAACCTGGCTACTCAGGAAACTGAGGCAGGAGGATTTCATGTTCAAAATCTGACTACACAACATAGTGAGATCCTGTCTAAAAAGAGAGAGAGAGAGAGAGAGAGAGAGAGAGAGAGAGAGAGAGAGAGAGAAAGCTGAAGAGATGTGCATGTTGGGTGATTCCTTCAAACCAGCATCTGGAAGTGAGCAGGCCTGGAGTTCAAAGTCATCCTCCAGTCCATAACCAGTTTGAGGTTAGCCTGGGCTACATTAGACCCTGTCTCCAAAGCTAGCAAGCAAAGAAAATAACAACAGCATGAGAAGGCGGAGGATGTATCTCTGGGGTAGAGCTCTTGTCAAGCAAGTTTGAGGCCCTCAGGCCAATACCCAGTACGGAAAAGAAAAAGAAAATTGTTCTCTTTTTATAAAGGAGATGTAAGGTAGGCGTCAAAGTTAGGCAAGAGTCCCCTAGCAAAAATGGGCCAGATCCCAGAGGTATTGAGCCCTGACTCTGGGTTGTGGAGAAGATTGAGGAAAAGGAAGAGTTAACTTTGTATTTTCAGGCTGTGGCTAACAGCCACCTGGGAGAGGGACCCCTGGGAGCACACAGCCTGTGAGAGGAGAGATCAGGAAAACAGGAACGGGTGGCAGCAGGAATGGGGTGCTGACACGGTGATACCAGAGCCAGGCGGAAGGGGCTCCAGGAACCCTGAGGGCCCCACGTGGCTCTGCAGGTCTTTCTTCAGTCAGGAGGGTCCTGAAGGGAGATGCTTGGCCTCAGCTAGCTCTGGCCCACACCTGGGCTCAATGCTGCCTCTTGCCAAGCCTTCTGGTCTTTTTTCACACTCCCCACCCATTTTCCCTCCCCTGGGCTTTTAGCTCTGTTAACAGTCCTGCCCAACTCCTGGGAGCCTGATTGTGTGGAGAATAGAGCACACTGGGCCAAGAGTTCAAAGCCCAGGCTCAGCCCTAGCCTGTTTACCTTCCTGACCCTCTCTGGGGGCTGCAAAGCCAGCCTCACTGGGAGTAAAGGTCTTAGTGACTATATGGGCTGGAGTCTCGCTTCTGTTCATTGCAAGCTGCTTTACCAGCCAGGGCTGCTGGCTTTCTCTGTCACCTCCTCTCCTGTTCCAGAGAGACTATAGGCACCTTTCCCCAGGTTCTCCTGTCTTGCTAAGGCAGTCACCTGTGTGAGGGGTGGCTGGGCATGCTGCCCTAAGCTGAGGAGAACCTGCCCCTGGGGACTAACCCGGGCCTTCTTGTTCAGCCAGAAATTCCAGCCTTTGAAGGATCCGGGTGGAGAGGGGCCTTTTCCAGGCTGCCTTTTCAGAGCTGTTTTTCCAGCCTGGCATTATCACCCAGCTTTGAGCGAGACTTCCCTGGTCTTTGATTGGGTTTTCTAGAAAGGTGTTGGCCTGAGCCCACCCTGGTATGGGGAAGCTCTGTCCCCCTCACTCAGGTGTCTGGGAAGGAAAGATCTCTGGTTACTTGTAGTCCAGGATGGCACTGAACTTGCTGCAATCCTCCAGGCTCAGCTTCCCAGATTCTGGGATTACAGGTATGTGCTACCACCACCTGTTTAGAAATACTTTTTTTGAATCAGCTTTGTTGAGGTCTAATTTACATTTATGAATCCACCTGAGGCATACTGACCAATGACAGATGCACGTGTCTGTGCACATGCCTGTGAATCAAGGTGCAGAGCATTTTCAATACCCTACAAGCTTCTCCGATGTACCCTCTTCAGTCTGTAACTCCACACCCCACCCCAGGCAACCAGGCTCACTACAGCCGAGCTCGTATAGGTCATGGTCATCGTAGTGCCCCTAAGAGTCATCACAGCATTGCATATGTCAGCAGTTCTTTAATGGCAGAGTAACACTCCACTTTATGGTTCTAGCATATGTGTTTATCCATTCACTTCTGTTTAGATATTCTGGTTGGTTCTAGCTTGTAGTGAAGAAAATGCCTAGGAACTTTTGCTTATGAGCCTTTGTGCGTGAACCTGTGCTAGTAACAAGTAGGGTAGCAAAATCCTATATTTATGGTATGTTGGTTCTCTCTCTCTTGCTGATCAAACCAGAACCTTACACCCACTCACAGCCCTTGGCACAGTATGAATCCTAGTTGATTTTAATAATAAAAACCGGAGCCAGATATCGGAGTGAATGCTGAAAATTCAAAGACAAAGGAGCAGCCACTAGAGAGACTTCTTACCTCCACTGAGTCCTCAGACTACGTGGGCCTGAGATCCTGTCTCCACATCCCTAGTGCTGGGATTAAAGATATAAACTATGGGGGGCTGGAGAGATGGCTCAGCAGTTAGGAGCACTGACTGCTCTTCCAGAGGACCTGAGTTCGATTCCCAGCACCCACATGGCAGCTCACAACTGTCTGTAGTTCCAGGCAAACACTAAAGCAAATAAATAAAAATAAATTTAAAAAAAAAGATATAAACTATGACCACCACCAGACTCTGCTTCTCTTTTAGACAGATCCAATCTCCTGTAGCTCAGGGTGGCCTTAAACTCCTGATCTTTCTGCTTCCTCCTCCCAAGTACTGGGATTAGGTGTGGGCCACCACTTCCTGGCCTCTATTGTTGACTAGTGGCTAGCTCTGCCCTGTGATCTTCGTGCAAGCTTTATTTGTTAGAGTTCAAACAAAATATCACCATACCTTGGTGCCTTTTTTGTTTTTGTTTTTGAGAGGGTGTACCCCTGGCTGTCTTGAAACTCACAGAGATCCACCTGCCTCTGCCTCCCCAGCACCACCACCACCCAGCTATTAAAATGTCTTCAGAGAGTATATTTTTTATAATGTTTTCCATTTCCTCATCTCTTCTGGGATCCTCCCCACCAATTATATGTCCTTTCTCTTTCTTTCAAAAAGGGGTGGGGGACAAAAAGACTGTATAAAAATGAAAAGCAAAACTAATAGGCAAAAGACTAACAGGATTAAAAAAATTGCAAAAGCAAAGCAAAAAAACCCCATAAAAATACCATTGAATTTATTTTGTGTTGGTTAACTATCCTTGGGCATGAGGCCTGTCCTGGAGTGTGGTTGATATACCTAGTGAGACTTCATTGGGGAAAAAAAAAAATGATGTCCCTTTTGCTAGCAGGTATCAGTTCCTTAGTTAGCAGTGAGACCTTGCTAAGCATCTCCCTGTCATCTGTCTGGAATCTGTGCAGTTCTTGGGAACTCTGCTACAGTCTCGTGAGTCTGTATGTGCATCAGTTCCTGTTGTGCCTGGAAGACAGTTTCTTTGGATTTATCCATCACCACTCAGCCCTTGTTTTTTGTTCGTTTGTTTGTTTTGTGAGACAATGTCTTGCTGTGGCTGAGTAGCTCCAGCAGGGTTGGAACCGTTCATCCTCCGACTTTTCCCTTCTGGCTGCTTGGAATGCATGTTTCATTTCCTAAGAAACTAGGCAACTGTTTCCCAAAGTGACTGTGCCATTTACAACACACAAGTGGAAAGGACTGTGACCCTACTGTCCCTGCCCAAATCCTGACCTTTCCTCTGCCTGGGACCAAGCAGGGGGTTTTGGTAAGGTGGTGTGTACTTCCAGTTGTGAGGGGTGAGGGAGCGTTTCTTCACCAGAAAACACCTCTGCCTCCTCAAGTCCCTGAATGAGGTTAGCATGGCCTGGCTCAGCAGAAGACAGCATGAACATCTATTTATACCCGAGTTTAAGCAGATACAGTGTTGGCTGGAGATGTCATTCATTTCCCTTTGCTCCCTACCCGAGAGTGTTCTTAAACAGAGCTGCTGCTGAGACAGCAGCATCACCCTGTTCCTTCCCGCTGCTGTCCCCAGCCCCTCAAAGAAAATCAGGCCATCCAGGGCCTGTAATTCCACACGCTCCCTTTCCATCCACCGAGGCTGATGACTGAGGCTGACCACATGTAGCTGCAGAGCTTGGCATGTGGGCTGTCAGTGTCCCACCCAGTTCCCGCTCCGCTGTGTGACCCATTGGTCCACCTCACCATCAATAAAACCTTTTTTTGTATGTCTAGACACTTTGCTAATGGCTCAAAGGTAGGAAAGTACAGGTAGAAGAAAGGGGTTGCTGTTGGAACAAGAGTTAAGGCCTCTTTAGTTCCAGCACTGAGGAGCATTAAGGAAGCGAAGCGGCTGGTACTGCACGCCTATTTGAGCTTATGTTAGTCCCTTACCACACACACGAGTGTATGAATGCACACATGCACTCACACCACACACACAGCCCGTACACACACCACACCACATCACACACACATACACCATAAATCATACACACATACCACAAATACACCTCATATATACACCACATACACATACACCATACTGCAGCACACCACATACATATACCCCATACACATACCACATACCACATGCCACACACATACCCATTTACCACACACAAACCTACATACACACCCATTTACCACATTCACCATACCACATATACACACACCATACATACATTCCTATTTACCATAGATACCCCATATATGCATCACACAAACACATACACAAGTATGCATGCTGCTCCCCACCCATCACTGAACTGCCATCTCAAAATTTTTAGGGCCAGGCTAACAGATGCCCTTCTTTGAGGACAAGCAATTTTCTTCATTGTAAGATTCTGGGTATTCATCTCTCTCTCTCTCTCTCTCTCTCTCTCTCTCTCCTTCAGTACCATCCCTCTGGCTGGAGTAGCATGCTCACCTGCTCTTGAGAGTTCCATCTTCTAGAAGGAACAGGGGAAAATTGGAAGTGTGTACCTTAACGTGGAAAAAGACACATGGGAGGCCATCCTTAAAGCACAGTAACAGTGCTGGCCAGCCAGACCTGCAGGCCCATCAGGCTCCATTCCTACCCTTTCTGGTGTATGTGAAACTCTAATTATGTAGCCCAGGCTAACCTCTATCTTACATTGATCTGCCTGCCTCAGCCTCCTAAGGACTGGGATTACAGAACACAATCATGTCTTAAACAGATGATGTTGTTCAAGGTCTGACCAGGACAGTGAGTCTGGGACACCATCTGTCCTTTGAGCTGTGAAAACATTTACTGTTTTTTTGTTATATTCAAAGATTGGTGCCAGGCATGGTACATACATACATCTTTAATCCCAGCACGCAGGAGGCAGAACAGGTGGGTCTTTGTGAGTTCCAGGCCAGCCTGGGCTACAGAGTGAGACTATGTCTGTAAAAACAAAAACAAACAAACAAACAAAACTAGTCGCTTTATTATTAGCTAACTCTTTTTTCAAATTAGCAATGTAGACCTGAGTAGTTCACAGTAGCACACATGGGTATTTCCATTAAGGTATGTACATTAGCTAGGTGTGGTAGTGATGCTTATAATCCTACAGCTGGGACAGAAGCAGGAGGCTCAGGGATTCTGAATCATCCTTGACTACATAGAATTTGAGGCATCCTGGGCTACATAAAACTCTGCTTCTTTTTCTTGTCTTTGTTTGTTTGCTTGTGTGGCCCTGACTACCTGTTTTGGAGCACACTCTGCAGCCCCTCCCCTTTTTAAGATTTATTTATTTATTATGTATACAGGATACAGAAGAGGGTACCAGATGTCATCATAGATGGTTGTGAGCCACCATATGGCTGCTGGGAATTGAACTCAGGACCTCTGGAGGAACAGTGCTCCTAACCTCTGAGCCATCTCTCCAGCCCGGAGCTCACTCTGTAGACCAGGCTGGTCTAGGGCTCAAAGATCCACTGGCCTCTGCCTCCCAAGTGCAGCAATAAGGTGTGGGCCACCACTGCCTGGCTGAGACATCTTCATTTTTCAAGTGCTCAGTTTCTACATGCCATAATATCCTCCAAGAGTCAAGGCAGGCCTCAGACATTCCTGTCATAGAAAGTTCTACTGGAGAGCATTTTAAGATTCAAAAGCCCAACTTCCAAATGCCTGCCTTTCTTTTTCTTTTTTCAGGATAGGGCCTCAGTCTGAAGGTAGGTGGGGTTTCTTTTAATGATTTTTTAAAATTTTATGTGCATTAGTAGTGGTTTATCTGCATGCACACCTGTATCAGAGTGTTAGATCCCCTGGAGCTAGAGTTACAGACAGTTGTGAGTTTCCATGTGGGCTCTGGGAATTGTTAGCTGCCATGTGGATGCTGGGAATCGAACTCAGGTCCTTCGGAAGAACAGTCCGTGCTCTTAACTGTTGAGCCATCTTTCTAGCCCCAAGGGCACTGGGAATTGAACCTGGGTCCTCTGAAGAGTAAGAACAGCTAATATGTTCTTCACCCCTGAGCCGTCTCTCCAGTCCTGTGGGGTTTATTGGTTTATTGTTTTTTTTTTTTTTTTTTTTTTTTTTTTTTAAATCTCCTCTCCCAAACAAGGTTTCTCTGTAATAACCCTATCTGTCTTAGAACTCCATTTGTAGACCAGGTTGACCTCAAACTCAGAGATCCACCTGTCTATCCAGGGATTTATTTTTATTTTTTTTTTAAAGCCTGTCCTGTTGGGAAGAGCAGGTTTAAATATTTAGCTATGTATGCAGTTCCAGCTTATCATCTAGAACATTTGGTACATCATCTTATATATGGGCCTTACTTGGCTGGGCCTCAAAGAACAAAATACCTCAGAGATATGGATCTCTGCTCAGAGGTTTGCAAGCCCAGATCCACACACTGACACACAGGATTGAAGAGAGCAGAGAGGGCAAACAGTAGACTGTGTGGCGAGAGGCCCGAGGAAGAGCGAAGGAAGGTGCAGATTCCCATGGGAGGGCTAAGAAAGAGGGGGATCAGTGAGTTTGAGGCCAGCCTGGTCTAAAGAGTGAGTTCCAGGACAGCCAGGGCTACACAGAGAAGCTTTGTGTCCCCCACATCCAAAAAAAAAGTCACCGAGCATCACCAAGGACTTTTAACTGCACCCTAAAGAGTAGATAGAAGCTTCTTGTGTAAAAGCTAAAGGATGGTCAAAAAAAGAACTGTCTGAATAGTGGTTGTGTTCACGAGGGACTGTGTCTGGGAACATTTTGGGGTCCAATATCAGGACCATGGAGCATGAGACAAGATTTTAGAAGGCTTTATTTGTTTTTGTTTTTCAATTATTTAAAGTGTCTTATGCTGTGGAGGCCACCTCAAACTCCATATGTGGCAGAGGATGACCTTGAACTCCTGAGGGGCATTGTGTCTGCAAGAGACATCTGATTGGTCCTGGAGATGCCTGAAAGCCTTATAAGCAGGGGCAGCATTTGCACCTTAGGAAAGCCACTTTAAAGATAATAAGATGGGCAACCTGGGGCGTGGGAGGAGCTGAGAGGTCTACATAAGAGTCCAGAAGGAAACTTGGTCATTCTCAACAGACTCCTGGGCAATGAGGGTAGAGAAAGTCGGCAGAGGGAAGAGGTACTCATGGTCCAGCTTGGGCTAGTTGAGTAGAACAGAACGTGTGCTATGCCTGAGACTTGGAGACTCCATTTCACAATCCCCAATGCTCTCCAAAGCTCCCAGAATGTTTACACTGATTGTTGTCTAGATCAAGGTTACTCTCACCGAATCCTTGCAAACTGTGAAGTGCCCTTTCTGAGACAACAGCTTCCTTTGTGTCATTGAGACCACAGACCTGCTGGTAGAGAACAGTGTCTTCAAGGAAGGTTCTAGGGCCTGGGGCTCACTCCTCAAAGAAAGCTCAGCTGTGGATCTTTGAACCTGCTAAGTATCTTTATTATAATCTTATTTCACCCTTCAGGAAGAACAACCCACTACAAATTAAAGTTAATGAAATGAAAAGACAGCCACCGATGAATGATGCAAACACCACCAAATGCAAAGATCTACAGATAGATGAGCCTTGTCACTGATCAAAGCTCCCAAGCTGTCCATCATCTTTAAGATGCTTGCAGCATCCCACCCCCTCCCAGCCTGTGGCACTCGACTTCCTTCGGTAGCTCAGCAGCCTATTGTTATTTCCAGTCGCAATTCAAGTTCCTCAGGTTTAGAAAGCACGCCACAGCCAGGCAACCCCCACCCCTAGCCTTCTCCTGGCCACCTCTGCCTTTTGGTGGTGTCAGTACCACTGGCTGGGCCATTATGTGAATGGTCCTAGGCAGAGCTGTTTGAATCTGGGCATGGAAGCTGGGCCTGCCTTCCACACTCTTTCTGACTTCCTCTCCTCTGGGCCACGCCCTTCTTGCTGAGGGTCTCTTTCCTCATAAGATCTTCCCTTTCATTCCCTTGCCCTGTAGCTGGCTTTGTCTATATGACCTAAATATTCTAGAAGGGGCTCTGCTGGGCATCTAGCTTGGAGGCTTTCTTGGCTTTCTGATTTTGTTTACCCTGGTCATTCTGTTTTTCTTTCTAAAGATGGAAAACTAGATAGGGAGAGCAAGACAAGCCTGCCCTTACAGGCCCCACTGCCTGCCCTTGGTTCCCCTGGCCTGCCCACCATCTCCAACAACAGGCCTCCTGATAGAATGATTAAAGTCAGGCTTGGTTCCTTGCAATCCACCCACAGGGATGAACTGTTGTGGGTCCCTGGTGGGCAGGAAGGCATCCTGTGGTGTGGCTATAGTTCCATCTACGACCTTTAGTTGTCCCTCAGAACCCTCTTATCCCTACATGACAGCCCCAGAAAACAGTGAGCTCCCTCAGGGCTGAGGTCAGATTAACCCTGTGTTCTGGCTTGCTCTTTCATGGATCTTCCCTTTTGACCAAGGGTTTCCATTTAATTATGGTGGCACGCAGCCCTCTGACTTCCCAAATGGGCACCAATATGGCTCATCCGCAGGGATGTTCCTGCCCTGCCAACACCCAGTGTCCTCACAAGGCTCTTGGCCTGCTCCCCAGGGAAACCAGGCTGCACAAGCCCAGTGAGAGACTGGAAGAAGCCAGCCACCCCCAGGTTGGTCATGCCAATGAGAGCAGATGTCAAGATGTTACCATTAGATTCCAGGGACTCTGGTTCTGTAGGTGGTCCACCCACCCAATGTTACACGACCGCCTCACCCTCTGGATTGCCAGTCCTGTGTGGACAGGCCTGTCAAGGCACTGCTAGATTCTCTGTACTTGGGGCACATTGGTCCCTCAGAGTGTCTGTTGAATAAAGAAACAGAGGAACAAATGGGCCCCTGTTGATTTATTCCTTGCCCTGGTTTATGCTGTCTGTTATGCCCGAGTGTAAGAATTTCCACCAGGGAGGCTGGACAGGTTGTTATGAGTGGGGATTTTATTGCTACCTACAAGGAATGAGAACCCGGATCGATCACCTAGCTCTGCACAGCAGAAGGGGTAAGAGACCATTGCCCCAACGGGTAGGGGTTTTAAAGAAAAATCTACGTGATCAAGATGTGACACACCTTGATGTTCCAGAATTGGGCAAAGGGGTAAGGTGCAGCAGCCATTGGATTTTTCTGGCATGAATCCAACCTTTGAGTCCATTGGCTGCTTCGGAAGTTCACTCACAGACCTGGGCCCTGCCCCCAGAATGAATCCAGGTCCTTACACTGTCCTCACTCATACAGGCCCTGGGGTTCTCAGGTCTAAATGGGCTGTTTTGTTTTTGAGGTGCTAGGAAGATAAAACCTTGATCCTGGGGTTCTAGGCCAGTGACAACATCAGACTACACCTCCCAAGAGCACAATACCCTTTTGAGAACCACACTAAGCTCCCCAGGCTATCACTGAGCACTCTGCTGCTCAGGCAGGCCTTGGTCATGAAGCCCCTACCTCAGTATCCAGAGCAGCTGGGCTATAGTCAAGCCTCACTAGCCCTGGCTAAGTCTATTTTGAGTCTTCTTTTTTTAAAAAAATTATCTTGTGAGTGTTGGGATGGGGGTGGTGCCATGGTGTGTGTGTGTGTAGGTCAACTTCAGGCCTCAATACTGTGGCTTCTGGGGATTGAACTCTGGTTGTCAGGCTTCATAACAAATACCTGTCTCCCAACCATGATTCCACTTCACAAAGTACCTCAGTGCTTCTACATGGGACAGTGTGTTTCTTTCCTGGTTAATTCTAACCACCTTCCAGTTGATTTTTGTGGCAATGTGATTGTTTTTTGTTTCATTCATTCATTCATTCATTTTAGGCAATGTCTTGCCAGGTAGCTCTTGTTGGCCTGATTTCTGTAGGCAAGGTGGCCTTGAACTCACAACCCTCTCTCTTCTCTCAGTCTCTCGGGGACTAGAATTACAAGCATGTGCTCCAATGGCTGGCCAAGTCTTCAGGTTTTAATTCTCTTCTCTTCAACCTGTCCATCAATCCTAATGCTCACAGGAATAGTGCAATTCTAAAGAAGTCATCTTCTATGGCAATGGTTCTCAACATGGCCATTTTGATCCCTTTGGGGGATTGAACGACCCTTTCACAGGGGTTGTCTAAGACCATTGGAGAACATAGATATTTACATTACAGTTCTTAATAGTAGCAAAATTACAGTTATGAGTTACCAACAAAAATAATTTGATGGTTGGGGGTCAGCACAACATGAGGAACTGTATTAAAGGGTCTCAGCACTGGGAAGGCCGAGAACTGCTGCTCTATGTAAACATCTCCAGTTATTCTTTGCTTCTTACAAAAAAAAAGTGCAATTTTTCAGACCTTCAGTGAACTGTCCCAGCCAACTGTCTATTCTAGAGCTTGTGGACCCTGTGAAGCACTTGGAATTTCTCCCTGTGCCTCTGATAACTCATTTCCCTGCATACCATGCTTATTCTGTACCCTCTGCAAAGACTGCTTCCTCCGACAGACTCCACTCCAGTCCATCCTCAAACTCTGCTCATCACCCAGCTGATGCTCACCTATTCTCAGACTTCAGAAAAGCCATAAGCTGGTCATCAAACATCCCTTTCTTAGGCTTCTGTCTTCATTGATTTTCTGTCATTATAGCAAAAATATTCAAACTGGGTCATTTATGTAGATAAGATATTTATACATGATCATAATTCTTGGAGTTGGGAAGTCCAAGATTGGGTGTAGAGAGGGCTTCATTCTGCTTCAACCCTTGGCAGAAAGCTGAAGGGCACACAGGTGTGAGAAAAAGAGAGCAAACCATGCCAAACTCCCTGGGAAGTAAATCCATTCCCAAGGAATAAGCATTAACACATAATAAACAACCCACAGCCCAAAGACTTCCCACCCAGGCCTGCACCAACACCGCCATATAAAGGAATCGAGGTTTCAATCAAGGAAGCACACTGATGTTATGGCAGCTCTTTGTCACCTTGCACGTGTCCCTGGCACGTGGAAGATTCATTGCAGAGGCTTGCCCGTCTCATGAGCACCTGAGCATCATAAGGGCGGTATCTTTGTCATATGCACTGTCAAGGCCCGGAGCTTTGATTGTGCTGCTGGGAGTGGCAGTATACTATCCTGCAGGGCCTGGAAGAGTGATAACCCTCTCTGTCTCCTTTTGCTCATCTCTAACATGGAGGCAACAGTCACTCCACCGAGGTTGATGCAGGTTAAATTAATTCTCCCTCTAAAATAGAAAAAGCTGCACCTCTCTCAGTTTAAGGCCTCGGCAGGTGTCGTCAGCCCTCACTAGTGTGATCAGCAGCCCTGTGTGAATGTATTCTGAGTGGAGAGAGAAGGGAGCCTTCATTTTCCACTTGTAAGCATCATTCAGCATTTGAATCCCTGTGCTGGGGTCTTCAAGACCTGTCCTTGTACCTGTCACCTGGACTGGCAGGATACTGTCTTGTTTGTGGGTAACAAGCAACTGAATTCTCGGGGTCAATAGAAAGCAATTGGTTGAGGAAAGATGACTGTGGTAGGGGATCATACTCACAGAAGGGGGTGCAATTTACCCCATGAGAAGTTAGTGAACCCAAGATTATTCAGCTGCTAGATAACAGAGAACCAAACGATGAAGGGAGCCAGTTCAAGGGCACCCCTTAAGTACAAACAAGTTTCTGTTTCCAAAGAGCTAATTCCAAGACCGGGAATGCTGGGGCCAGGGAGAAGGTGCAGCAGGTGGAGGTACTTGCTGTACAAGCCTGACAGCCTGCGTTCCACCCCCGGAACCCACGGAACAAGATAGATGCATGCGGTGTCGCACACATCTGTAACCTGACACTCCTGGACTGGTGCAGCACAGTGCCAGAGACAAGAGAGACCCTGCCTAGGAGAGACCCTGCCTAGGAGAGAAAAACTGTTCTTTGGCCTGTGTGTCTGCCGTGAAAGTAGGGCCCTCCTCTTTGCTGTCTCTACCTCTGTGTCTCTCTTACACACACACACACACACACATACACACACATACACACACACACACACACACACACACACGGGGGGGGGGGGGGGAGGTTGCAGAGAGAGGAGAGGGAGAGAGAAAGAAATTTAAAATTAAAAAGATACTTGAGCCAGGCGTGACAATGCAGGTCTTTAGTCCCAGCCAGCACTCAGGAAGCAGAGGCAGGAGGATCTCTGAGTTCGAGGACAGCCTGGTCTACAGAGCAAGCTGTGGGACTAACAACAACAAATTTTTTTAAATTATAAAATACAGGGACTGGACCGTCAATCTCATCTGTAAAGCAGACATGACCTTGACCTTTCCTCCAGTTCTGGTCCTGTTATTTACAATATATGAGATCCTGATATATTCCCTAGTCCTGCTCGACTCTACAAGATGGAAGTCTGGCCTCATGTGGCTGTTATCAGGTTCAAATGAGGTGACACCGTCCACACTGGGAAGCACTGTGATGACAGATAGGCACAAACAGTGTCAGAGTCATCTGAAATCTATGGTGTGCCCTCCTGGGTCTAGTAAAAATGCCCACCTCCTAGGCAAGGGTAGCAAATTGTTCTGACATTCTCATCCATTGAGCTAAAATGAGGACTATGGGGTCTGGGGTTAAGTGGTTGAGAATATGTGACACCCTTGCCGAGGACTTTGGCTGCCAGAGTCCTCCACTTACAGCCAAGTGGAACTCCAGCTCCAAACACTCCTGGTCTCCAAGGGGACCTGCACTCATGTGTACACACTCTCCCATAGTTAAATAATATAAAATAATAAAAATAAATCTTTAAAAAAATAAGTATTGTGAGCCAAACATTTTGTTAGTAGCTGAGAAAATAACCCAAAAAATCAGAAAAATACAAAGTTATGGTGCATGCCTTTAATCCCAGCACTTAGGAGGCAGAGGCAGGTGGGTTACCATGGAAACCAGCCTGATCTATATATTGGGTCCCACGCTAGCAAGAGCTACATAGTGAGACCTTGCCTCAAAAACAACACTATCAACAAAACAAACTAACAAAAATCTCCAAACCAGAGATAATTAAAAATACAAGTACTGTCCATGGCCCCTGGTGGTGCTGACCTTAATCCCAGCCCTCAGAAGGCAGAGGTAGGCGGATTTCTGTGAGTTCGAGGCTAACCTAGTCTACAGAGTAAGTTCCAGGGCTATACAGAGAAACCCTGACTTGAAAAACAAAACCAACCCCCTAAAAAAAAAAAGACAAACACCCTCTCAAAATAAACAATTATTGTTTTCAAATGGTATATAGACTAGGGAAACAATGATAGATTTTTAAAAATTTTATTATCGTGTGTGTGTGTGTGTGTGTGTGTGTGTGTGTGTGTGTGTATAATGTGTGTGTGCGTGGACATATGTACCACGTATACTTGCCATGGTGTATGTGAGGACACAGGAAGGCAGCTCTCGGGATCTGGTTATCTCTTCCTACAGCTTTCTCGGGTAGAACTCAGGTCAGCAGGGCTAGGAGACAAGCACTTGTCCATGCTCCCCATCTCTCTTGGCCTTTAAGAGTGGGTCCAATTCTACAGGTTGTATGCCACGTCCTGATACAGGAGGGATGCTTGGAGACATGCATGGAGAAGCTTCTGGGCAGAGCACTTAAAGTGAGGCTTGAAGGAAGAGTGGGTACCAGCCAGGCAGGAGAGGGAGAAAACTGGTTCCAGGCAGAGGCTGGAGTGTGGGCAAAGATCCCAGGCACCCACTGTAGTATTGAACTAGAAAAAGCAGATTATCTCACAAACATGTAAAATAAATACCTGTTGTGAGGTGTCAGGGGACACTGGAAAAGTGAGTGTCTTAGCCTGGTGTTCTGTAACAGAAACATCACAGGTTAGGTAATGAAATGTCTTTCCTACAAGTCTGTGGCTTAGGAAGTCAATATCAAGAGTCCCTATTGCCATGTCATCACCTGATGGAGGTGGGGAACAATGGGGGAGGTTGAACTTAGTTCTTTTTTTAAGCTACTAGAACCCAAGCTTCTCACATGCTAGGCAATCACTCCTCCGCTGAGCTATATGCACAGGTGGTTTGGTTTTAAATTTTATGCATATGAATGTTTGACTTCACCTATATATGTGAACTGTGTGCCTGAGCCTGAGGAGATCAGAAGAAGACATCAGATTTCCTGGATGGGTGGTTGTGAGCCACCTTGCGGGTGCTGGGAATTGAACCCAGGTCCTCTGGAAGAGCAGACAATGCTCTTAACCCTAACTGAACCATCTCTCCTGCCACAAAGAATTGTTTTCTTGTGTTTTTGCTTTGAGACAGGTCAGGCTCAACTGGCTTCAACTCACTCTGCAACCCAGATGGACCTTGAACTTGCCTTAACCTCTTGAGTATTAGGATTTCAGGCCTGCTCCATGAAGCCTCTCCGGCTATCATGAATGAAACTTCCACAATGGCAACTATCCCTTCATGGGAACAGAACCCCTATGCCGAATGAATTTTTTAAAGATTGATTTGTTTATTTTGTATACAATATACAGAAGAGTGTACCAGATGTCATTACAGATGGTTGTGAGCCACCATGTGGATGCTGGGAATTGAACTCAGGACCTCTGGGAGAACAGTCAGTGCTCTTACCCTCTGAGCCATCTCTCCAGTCCCACCGAATGAATGCTTAAAGTTCCCATCTCTCACCATTCCTCTGGGGAGTTTGTTTCCAGCATGAACTTCAGAGGACACACTAAACCATGGCAACACATGAGGCCCATGTCCTAAAGAGACATGAGCTAATCTTGGATTCTCTTCATAATCAGAATGGAAGGCCATTGGTGGTAGTGTACAGAGGAGCTACCTAGAGTTTGGGTCCTGGGCTGCTCACTCTAGAGGCCAGGTGTATGTGAACTGGAGACCAATGCAAGAAGGGACCATTCTAGAAAGCAGCTGAGACATTATCCTAACCAGGTGCCACACAGAAGCCATGTAGGTGACCCATGATTTCCAGCCACATGCACATGATGAAGCAGGATCTTCAGGGCTGGGGAGATGGCTCAGTGGGTAAGGTTCTTGCCACAAAAGAGAGTTCAAGGTTATCCTCAGCTACATAATGAGTTTAGGGCCAGCCTGGACAAGAGAGGCTGTTTTAAGAGAGAGAGAAAAAAAATGAACTAAACAAAAGTGTAAAAAAAAAAAAATCCAACTAGAAATTTTAGATTGGAGAATTGGAAGAACCAGGCCAGAAACTAAGAGGGTGATTCAGACTTCTAGATCCAGTGTGAGAGTGAGAATCTGAGGTAAAGAGAACAAGCTATGCCCTCTGAGGACTCTGGCAGGAGAGGAAGTGTCTCATGTCAGGGGATTCATACCTATCACAGCTGGTGATGACATGCCAGCCAGGCATTCAGCAGAAGGACACAGACAAGTGCCCAGTGCAGAAGCCTTTTCAGTGGGTGGCTGAAAGACATTGTGTAACCAGGAGTCGGGAAGGGGAATAGTGGCCTAATGACAGAGGCCTGATAAACACTGAGAGCCTTCATATTGGGGGTGTTGGACTGAAAGAAGTTTTAAGACAGCTTAATGACCCATCACAGCCCTCTCCTGGGAATGAGTCACCAGCATTGTATTACCCCAATCAGCCTTCACTGCCCTGGCGCCCACGACAAAGCCACCGAGATACCACATGGCTGGGCTGTTTCCTGATAAAGCCTTGGGCCTGTACCATGGGGAAGATAACGCTAGCCAGCCTCATCAATCATTCCCAGGCAAGCCACAGTCTCTCTTCATTTCTCATGTTCACTGTTTGCATAATTAGGTCCTGTGTAGAGGTGAATGTCTCTGGAATTCTGCAAGGCTCTGTGGCTGGGTGGGTGTAGACAGCTGCTGGGGCTGCTCCTACCCACAGTAATGCTTGCTAGGGACTTGAAATGAGTGGCCTGGGTGTCCGTCAGAAATGGAAATAAGAAAACAGGCCTGATGGTGTGGGCCTGCAAGTCCAGCTACTCAGGAAACTGAAGAAGGAGGTTGGTAAGTTCAAGGTCAGCCTGATCTGAAATCAAGTTCCAGGACAGCCAGGGTTACATAATGAGACACTGTCTCAAAACACAAAAACAAAAACAAAACAAAACAAAAAAAACCAACAACAAACAAAGCCAGCCAAACAAAGGACCAGGAGAGCTGGTCATCTTGACTAGAGACTCCAGATTTCCATTCTGGGCTGGCTGTACAAAAGCAGTGTGAAATCCAGTGATTCCTCAACCTCTTGGAGACTGTTCTTCACTACCAATTAGTGTGGTATATCAGTGGTGGCTCCTCTAGAATCTAGATGACATTTTAAGAGTTCAGGGTGTGCTCTGGGTACTGTTCAAAGGTCGTTGCATACCTGTGTCAGCTCCACCATCAGCAATAAACCTGAGGGAGATGGTACTGCTATGAACACCTCCCAACCCCAGCCCAGAGGACAGAGACGCCCGAAGTCACACAGCTGCAGGGCCTGGACTTGGGCTGGGGATGCTGGCCTCTGGAATCCATGCTTCATTGGATTTGTTTGCTTGTTTGCTGCAGCACTAGGTTAGACCCAGATCCTTGAGGTAGGAGGATAGCAAGCTCAAGGCTAGCTTGGGCTACACAGCAAGTTCTAGAATAGTGAGGAATATATAGTGAGACTGTGTCTTAAAAAGAATAAAAGGAGGGGCTGGAGAGATGGCTCAGCGGTTAAGAGCACCCTCTGCTCTTCCAGAGGACCCGGGTTCGATTCCCAGCACCCACATGGCAGCTAACAACTGTCTGTAGTTCCAGTTCCAGGCAAATAAATAAATAAATAATAAAGCTTAAAAAAAAAAAAAAAAGAAAAGAAAAAAAAAAAAAGAATAAAAGGGTTAGCCAGGCTGTGGTGATGCAGGCCTTTAGTCCTGGCACTTGGGAGGCAGGTGGATCTCTGTGAGGCCAGCCTGGTCTACAGAGTGAGTTCCAGGACAGCCAGGAATACACAGAGAAATCATGTCTTAAAAAACAACAAACAAAAACACACAAAAAAGAAAGAAAGAAAAGTCTGTGGCCTGACAGTGTTGGGAATAGCCCAGCCTGGCAATCAATGGAAGTCCTCAGTAAAGAATGGCCAGTGGAAAGGAGACAGCCACCAGCCTGAATTCAAAGCAAGACTCTGCTTCCTGATGAATGAGCTCAGGGAAGCCGGCAAATTGGCCACAGCTGGCATCCACAAGCAGACCTTAAGAGCCAACTGCATGGAAGGGATGAGAAGCTCAACCCGGCCTCAGTATTTAAAGGAGAGCCCCAAACTCAATAAACAATATAAACAATATTTTATTTATTTATTGGTTTTTCAAGACAGGGTTTCTCTGTGTAGCCCCAGCTGTCCTAGAACTCACTCTGTGAACTTTGAACTCACAGAGATCCACCTGCCTCTGCCTTCTGAGTACTGAGATTAAAAGTGTGTATCACCCACCACCACCCAGCAAGAAAAACAATATTTTTAAAAGATTTACTTATTTCATGTGCATGCATGTTTTGCCTGCATGTATATGTATGCACCATATACATGCCTGGTGTCTGTGGCAGTCAGAGAAGGCATCAAATTCTCTGGAAGTGGAGTTATATAGATAGTTACAAACCATCATATGGGTGCTGGGATGCAAACCCGTGTCCTCTGCAAAGCAGCAGGTGCTCTTAACTGCTCAGCCATCTCTCTAGCCCTTGAAAGTCTCAATTTTGAGACAAGAGCTTTCTAATTATCCCAGGCTGGACTTGAACTTCTCATGCCACAGCCTCCCAAGTAGTTGGAGTTACTGGTATAAGACATGGTTCCTGACTTGCTTCAGGTTTCTCGTAACAGGCTCAGCTGGTCACTGGAGACAATACTGAGGACACACATGTACAGGTGACTCTGTGACCGTTTTAGACACTGAGACTCATGCATGCCTTAACATTCCTCAAGTCTCACATGTAGGACCCAGAGGAGCCCACTCCCAGCATCCTCGCTGCTCCAGTGAGGCCAGGAAAGAATGCAAAAAGCAAATGGTATTGGTAGAAATAGGTCCCTGGATGTGGGGTGCCGGCTGGGTTCCAGGTGAAATCAGGCTTCAGCTAGTTAGCTGGAGCCTGGTGTGTGTGTGTGTGTGTGTGTGTGTGTGTGTCTGAATGTCCCTCTAACAGTTAACAGAAGCAATAGGTCAAGCTGGCAGCAGATGGTGGAAAACAGAACCTCAGCAGCAATGACAGAGTCTAAAACTTAGACTTCTTCAAGTGGGCAAGAAGTACTGTCCTGAGCGTCCATATGTGACAGTGGCTAATCTCATGGCATGGTATTATCACATGTGAACGGCTTGGGGCAGGTCAGACAGGGAGGGGCATCTGGACTGTAAGTAAGATATGTACAGCAGGAAGTTAGAAAAGGGAGGAGGTGATTATTGGCAGAGATGGAGGGCAGGGTTCTGCTCAAAGGGCATGCCACCCAGCACTGCTGTTAATGGTGAAGATGCCATTATTTTGGCAGCTAGTATCTGGGCTTCGGGGACCAGGTTTTGACTTCTCACAAAAGAAGTAAACAGAGTGAAATCTGATAATATTTTTTCCCTATTTATCTGTGGCCCAACATCTTTCTAATGTCTTATATCTATTTATTATTTATTTATTCTGTGGACATGTGTGTATGTGTGCCTGTTCAATGCCTAGCAAGAGTGTAGAGAGCAGAGGACAATTTGTAGAAATTGGTTCTTTCCACCATGTGGATTCCAGGATTGAACTCCCCATCATCTGCCACCAAACATTACCCAAAGCAAACGCTGTGACTTCAGAATAGAAGCAATTCAAGATGGAAACAATCAGAAAAAAAACTCTGAAAACTCCCCTTTTATGTTCTCTTTTTTTTTTAATTTATTTTTTAATGTGAATTAGTGTTTTGCTTGCATGTATAACTGTGTAAGGGTGTCAGATCTTGGAATTACAGACAGTGGTTAGCTGCCATGTGGATGCTGGGAACTGAACTCAGGTCCTCCAGGAGAATAGTCAGTGCTCCTAACCACTGAGCCATCTCTCCAGCCCTCTTTATTTTTACAATCAGTTTGCAGATGGCTTCTCCCTCCCTGACAGCCTTCCTCTTGCCCTTTGAGCCTGACATCAACATTTGTTTGTTTTTTTTGTTTTATTTTTCAAGACAGGGTTTCACTGTATAACCCTGGCTATCCTAGAACTTGCTCTGTATACCAGGCTGGCTTTGAACTCAGAGATCTGCTTGCCTCTGCCTCCTGAGTGCTGGGATTACCCCCACCACCTGTCAACACCTAAATTTTCTGTCTCCAATTTGACTTTTAGGTACATCTTGTCTTCTCTCCTACTTTTCAAAACATATTCTGTTCCATTCCCTCCCTGAACCCTTTGCCTGTACTTCAGTTTCCAACCACCTGCACAGGATGTTAGAGCTAGTAGTCACAGTGATGGTGACAGAGGAAGGGGCAGGCTGAATTTCAAGTTGGAATACCATCTGTAGACAATAATGGGCCCCTGGCAGCTTGCTAAGTGGGTAAAAGACCTAGAGAAGCTTGTGTCTTAGACCTGTGAATAAGCTCGCTGAGGCTTTTTTATTTTCTACGAATGTCTAACTCTCCATGCCCACCCCAAAATCCTTTCACAACTCATAGGCAGCTTCCCCTGGAGGTTCTCATTCAGGCCACTACTTGCCATGGCAAACTGCTGATGTAGGCATTCAGAGAAACACTAAAACAAAAGAGTTGGGGTGCCACATTCCTGAGTATGCACACCCAAAGAACTAGCAAGATGTAGTCTCTGACGCTCTAAGAGCACTGTGTGGCAGGCCTGGGCTGGCTGCTCCTCCAAGTGTCCAGATGCTTTGGGGGTTGGAAATGAACACTTCCCACCGAGGATCCAGGGAGAATGGACTCTGTCAGATGAGGGAGGACCAGAGTCTCAGTTACTATGTTTTGATTTTGGGAGCTGGAGGGCACAGTAGCTAAAAGCACAGGCTACTCCTACAGAGGACTTGGGTTCTGTTCCCAGCACCCACATGATAGCTCATAACTGCTTGTAACTCCAGCTCCAGGGGATTTTTCTTCTGGCTCCTATGGGTTCTGCATGCAAATGGCACACATACAAGCAGACAGGAATACACACATACACATTAAAAACAGTCACAACACACTGCTCTGCCATTCCCTGGCTTTCCTCTCACATTCATCCCAACTAAGACGAGGTCTTTCTAACCTCCTGCCCCCATGGCAGGAAAGATTGCCTTGTGTGATGTTGTTCCTCATCCATTGAGACTTGCCTTCCACTGCGTTGATGGACCTTGTTGGAACCAAGGGTTATGTAAACAAAAGGGCATATACCCAAGGGAAAAAAAAAAAAACAAAATCAAAGCTATACTTAATGTTCTAAAACCATTAAAAAGATTATTTTTATGTGTATGTGATCTTATATGCAGGGGCTTTCAAGACAGAGTCTCACCATGTAACTCTGGCTGGCTTGGAACTCTCCATCTAAATGAAGCACTCTGAGATTCACTTGCCTCTGCCTGCTGAGTGCTGGGCCACATGGCTGATCCTTTAAATTGGGTTTTTTAGAAACTGCCTGGAGCCAGTGTAGGCCCAAGGAGGCATTAGAACTCTTAGGACTGAAGTAACAGGTGGTTTTGAGCCACTGTATGGTTACTGGGAACCAAACCTGGTTCCTCGGGAAGAACAGTCAGTTCTCTTAACCACTGAGCCATCTCTCCAGTCTCTTGCTATTTATTTATTTTGGTGAGGAGCAGATGTGATGATCAAAAGACCACTTTGGGGGAGTTGGCTCTCTCTTTACCTCGTGGGTCTCCAGAGTCTGAACTCAGGCCATTAGACTGTGACATCGACCTTTACTCACTGAGCTATCTCACTCCACCCCCCACCCCCACCCTGAAATTTTGTTTAATGATTTGGTTTAGTGCCAGTGATGGCGTTTTCCAAGCACAGAAACCAGACATGGATGGTGAGGAGACTGCTTATGTCAGCCATTAAGAACAGAGATTTTAAAAACATGCTCTGTTTTATTGCCAAGTGTCACTAACAGTGGCAAAGCTGCTCCAGGGGGCAGGGGATGTCCCCAGGAGGTCTGGTGTGTTGTTCTTGGTGACTAGCCAACTTTGCATTCCTATGAGGGTTTGCCCTCTGTTCTGTGCCTCATCTCTAGGGTGTGTTTTCCCAACCTCCCACAGGCATTGGTGGAGAAAGCCATCACTCCCCCCTAACCCCCATGGGGAGCTGGGAGAAGATGGGACAGTCTGGTAGCTAAGGCTTCTTCCAGTGGGGGCAGAGGGTGGGGCAGGGAGTAGGGGGATCCTGAGTTTAAAGTCCACAGCCCTGTACCCTAGTCCGGGCTGTGTCCACGATCAGGGCCAACTCCCTAATGTATCTGAGATTAGGTTTTCTTGAGTCAGGCAGCATGTCAAGATCAATGAATGAATCTATGTGCACTTATTAGTTTTAGTTAATTATAAGTCTACATGTACGATCTGTATTCACTGTACAGGGATGAAGAGTGTGGGGAAACATACCGAGAAAGCTTCCTTTTCCCCAGCTTGATAAGCTGGGAGAGTACTCTTCCACCCACTGTCTGACCACACACATGCTCGTCATTGTGTGTGTGTGTGTGCACAGCTCCCACACCTGTGGACTAGCCTTTCGATTCCCCGAGTCCTAAGACAAGGCTGTGGATCTCCTCCATTTTATTCATTTGCCACCAATAAAGGTTTCCTTAATTATGTATTATTGAACCCAGAGATTCCAGCTGTAGAAAGAATCTTGCTAAGTTTCCCTGGGTGGCCTTGAACTTGTGATTCTCTTGCCACAGCCTCCTAAGTAGACGACATAACAAGGTTGTACTACCATGGCCAGGCCAGTTTTATTTAGTTCCAAATGTATTCACTTTCCTGTCACTAGAGATAAGGAAAGCCTGTGGAGGCAGCTGGTGGAGGCCTGAAAGACAGTTGCGGATGATAATCTGAACTGCTCATCACAGGTAGTGAGCGTACCTCCCTCAGCTTGAAGTTAGCAGAGAGAGGAATGTCTACACCACAGACATTGGCAAATGCCACAAACCAGGGCTTCCCCTTCCATTCTTCCTCCATATAATCTTTCCAGCACACTGCTGTGTCTTAGGAAAAACATGGGCATACAACTTGAGAGGGTAGCTGACGTCAGGCATGATGGTGCAGGCCCATCATCCCAGTGCCCCAGAAGTGGAGACAGGAGGGGGTGAGTTGGAAGCCAGCTTGAGATGCATCGTGAGACCCTATTTTCATCTGGGGTAGAGAGATAAGCAGCATCCAGACTGTTTGACTCTTGAGCTGGGGGGACTGGATTTGTCAATTATGTTCCTGCTAGTAAGGTTAACAGAGTCCTGGACATGATCAAAGAACCAGAATCTGGCAAAAGTTGGGGTTCCCTGCTCCTCTGTCCTGAGCCTATCCCCTCATAGTTTACAGTTTTTAACCTCTGTGACACGGTGACAAGAGCCATCAATATGAACTATGCCTCCTATCCACACCCCTTCACAAAGAAAAGCAGCAATTTACTCACCGGGAGGGTGGGGCTACTTTGCCTTCAATCTGCACTGGCCTTATGGCCTTTTAAATGATTAATTTTTCTGTGTATGGGTATCTTGCCTAAGTGTACATCTGTGTGCCATATGCGGATGTACTCACTGTCTGTGTACTTTATGTATGCGGTACCTTCGGAGGCCAGATCCCCTGGGACTGCAGTTATAGACAATTGTAAGCCATTATGTGGGTGCTGAGAATTGAACCTGGGTCCTCAGAAAGAGCAACCAGTTCTCTTAACATCTCTTCAGCTTTCTTATGGTCTTAAAAAAACCCCATAAAATACATCAGAAATCATAAGGAGCATATCTTGGAGCTTAAGCCTAAGGGTCTCCCGGCTTCTACCACAGCCCTTTTCCAACCTGAACATCTTCTATTTCCTCAACGCTCAGTCAGCTACTTGACGGTCAAGAGGAAGAGAAGCCACTTAGAGAGACAGTCACCAGTACTAAGCATACCAGACACATGGATGACATCATGTTAGACCCTCTAGCCCAAGAGATGATCCCGGAGAGACCAACACAACTTCCCAAGCACCAGGGCTGGACTGCTAATGACAGTCATGTCCTCTTGGTATCTCTAGTAAGATAGTTAAAACACCCCCATGGACTCCAGTGGAACTGGAGCACTTAGCTCTCTTCTTTAAAAGTCCCCATTTGTTCCATTTACCTCTCTAGACTGTCAAAGCCTGAGAGCCAGGATTATGAATGATGTAGCCTTACAAGCTGGGAGCCTAGCACAGAGCTTTCCAGAGTCAGGCCACAAGAGATGCTGCTGATACAGAACCCCAGATTCAATGCCCAAGAGCAGGATGTGAGGCACCAGAGCCCATAGTCTCCAGTTTTGAAGTTGTCAAAGATTGAAGCAAAGCCCAGAAGGCAGGAGTCTAAGCCTAGGGACCCTACTGACCTGGCCAGACAAGCGCAGCTCTACTTTGGGCCAGTTGTGAGAGCAAGCTCAGCTTTTATCCGTGGCCCTGGGAACATCAAGGTGAGGTTGGACTCTTGGGATCACTTTGAGCTCATTACTCAAGAGCATCTGTTCAGAAGCAGGTAATTTATGGGGCTGAGAGGCCTAACATTCACAGAAACCTGCTATCCCAGTACCACAGAAAAGAGGAGATGGTCCAAACCTGTGATCTCTATACTTGGCACTCAGGAGGAGGAAGATGGTCAGAAGTTCAAGGTCATCCTCATTTACCTAGGAAAGTTAAGGCTAGCCAGGGCTAGAGTCCCTGCTGAGAGAGAGAGTGTGTGTGTGGGGGGGGTGTCAAGGGGGAGGTAGTAGGGAGTGAGAGAACTCTAAAGCTAAGCTTGGTGATGAAGTTACACCTGTCATCCTAATACCGGGGAGGTGGAGGCGGAAGGACCCTGAGTTCTGACTTGAACTTCACAGTGAGATCATATCTCAAAGAGCCAAATCACAGGAATCAGAGACAGGGTCTCCTTACCATGACTCTGGTTTTTCTGCAGCTGGGGCCAAGAAAAGGGGTCCGCTGGGTCGCACGGCCCCTTTGGCTGGTGCTTGGAAATGATCCTTCTCCAGGAGAAAGGGAAACAGGAAGGAAGCCAGGGTGGGGACAGGTGAGGAGCGAAGGAGAGAGCGGAGGATTGCTGCTGGGTGCCCTGCCCAGATTCCCCCCTGACCTAGATTAAAGTTCAACCCCTTTTTGGTATGCAGAGCCCTTCACAGGCTGGGCTCACCCATGCCACAGCCTTAGCTCCCTCTCCCTGCTCAGCCCTGCCAACCTTAGAGCTGCGGGAGCCCATGGCTGGCGGCTGACTCTGAATCTGTAATGGCCCTTACCCCTTCCAACGCATGAGTGACATCCTCTCTAAAAAGCCTAGTTCTTGGCCAGGCCTTCTCCAATAGCAATTGCTGCCTCAGTTATAGTCAGTCAGGTAATACAGATGGCCCACTCACTCATTCATTCATCCATTCCCTCATTCATTCATTCATCTCTGTACTTATTCAGGAGCAGCTGTAGAAGTCAGCGCAAGTGTTTGGTTCTAAAGTCTCTACAGGTGGCTTTGTTTTATTAATAAGCCTGCCCATTCAGCTGTGGGGTGAGGAATGCGGAGAGAGGCCAGGAGAAGAAGGCTGGGGCCTTGAGGGGTTCAAGGGAAGGGTACACCTGGCCAGATCTACAGGTGAGAGGCCTAACAGATGAGCCCCATGAGACTCCAAAGAGAGCAAAAGAGGGTGTCCTGACCTGCTTTCCCTTTAGCACCCCGCAGCTGTCTTCAGGCCCAGAGGGAAAATCAGAGGGAGGAGCCCTGTAGGAGAGAGACCATAGCAGGAGGGGACCTCAGAGATGGAACCTGACAGGACGGAGACCACACAGAAGGGTGGGTTTGCTCTCTGCCGGGGTCTCTGCCAGGGGGTATAGATGTTGAATGAAGCCATGGCAGCCACCTGCTCACAGAATTCTTGAAACAAACAGGAACATTATTTCAAAATATGCCAACTACATCAAAGTCAGATCTCATCCAAAGTGATAAGTTAACTTTCCCAGAAGTGAAGGTGGGAGAGTCGGGGGAAAGAGTGGAAGGTTAGGGAGTGGGGGAGCAGGGAGGGGGTGTAACATTCTGTTTTCATTTAAGTAAATAGAAAATAGTTTAAACAAGGAAGCTTTGGAAACAGACATTTATGTAAATGAAGTCCTAAATATAAGGATTATGTCTATATGTAGATTATATGAAATAAGTAATCATAGGGAACACAGTAGCCTACTTATTTATTTTGCTGTATTTATTTATGGTGTGTGTGTAACAACACATTTGTGGAGGGGTGTGTGTATGTGTGTAACAGCACATCTGTGGAAGGGTGTGTGTGTAACAGCACATTTGTGGAGGGGTGTGTGTGTGTAACAGCACATCTGTGGAGGTGTGTGTGTGTGTGTAACAGCACATCTGTGGAGGGGTGTGTGTGTGTGTGTGTGTGTGTGTGTGTGTGTAACAGCACATCTGTGAAGGTGTGTGTGTGTGTGTGTGTGTGTAACAGCACATCTGTGGAGGGGTGTGTGTGTGTGTGACAGCACATCTTTGGAGGTCAGAGGAAAGCTTGTGCTCAACAGTTTTCTTATTCTGCCATGTGAGGCCCAGGGATAAAAGTTGGGTCATCAGACTTGGCAGGGAGTTCCTTCCCCACTGACTATCTCTCCAGGCTCCTAATATTTTATTTTTAATTGAAAAGGTAGCTGCTCACTGTAAAACACTTAATAATCTACAAACAATGGAAGCCTGACGTGATGGTGCAGGCCTGTAAGCTCAGCGCTTGAGATGCACAGAAAGATGTCCAAGGTCTTTTTCAGCCACATATGACATTGGAAGGAAGCCTGGGCTATATGAGACCCACCTCAGACAACAACAAAAACCTACCCCTCACCAACAGCAGCCACATTCCCCCCAACACAACAAACCAAAACCTGGACTTTTCCTAGTTTTCTCCATCTTTCTTGTCTCTCCAGGATGTTATAATCTTGTGGAAGAATGAGTTGTAGTCATGATTAAGCCAGAGGCTCCCAAGTTAGATAGTTGATGCTCAAAATCCAGGGATGCCACAGCCAGCAGGTGTGTGATCGCCAGTTGGACCCAGGGCGGTCTCAGTTCTCTCATTTGTAAAATCCTATACACAGCGGAGGGCTCCCTTTTCCGTCTGCTTTCTACATGCATGCTATACAACCTTCCTCCATTCCTTTGGCCAGCACTAACAATTAGCAATTTAAAAAAACTAAGTTCTGGCAAATAATTGTATTTGGTCTCATCTTTATTTGCATTTCCTGGGTTTTTAACAAAGCTGAATATTATTTTGCATGTTTATTAGCATTTTTTAAGTATTAACTTTATTTTAAGTGCATTGGTGTGAACAAGACTTACAGACAGTTGTGAGCTGCCATGTGGGTGCTGGGAATTGAACCCAGGTCCTCTGGAAGAGCAGCCAGTGCTCCTAACCCCTGAGCCATCTCTCTAGTCTCTTAACATGTTATTTTTTTCTTCAAGAAGTGTATTTTTTTTTTGCATTTATTTGTGGGAGAACATATGTCACATGTGTAAATCACGTGCTACCACCCCTGATTTTTGCCATGCCTGAGGTCAAGTCCAGGCTCTGTGTATTCTAGACCAGCACTCTCCCAAATTTGCTCTGTTCTCAATACTTACAGCCAACTTTTGGTTTAGACATCTAAACTTTGTCTTTGTTGTTGTTTTGTGTTTATTTGGGGTAGAGAGGACATGCTGTGGTGTAGAGGTCATAGGGCACCCTGCAGGGGTTGGTTCTCCATCCACTGTGTGTAGGAGGATTGTATTCTGTTCCATTGTAAATAATTGTCCTGCCTACTGGTTTAATAAAAAACGCTGATTGGCCAAAGGCAGACAGGAAGTGTGGTTAGGGCTACCAGACTAGGAAAATTCCGGAACATATCAGAGCAGGGCACAGATACTGCAGGAGATGGCAGTAGACTCAGGAAAGAAGCTGAGATGCTGCTCTAAGAAAAGGTACCAAGCCACATGGCCAAACAGGATAAGAACAATGGGTTAGTTTAAGGGTAAAGAGTTAGAAAGCTATATGGCTGGGTCCTAGGCCAATCAGCATAAAATTAATCCAAGTGTCTGTGTGATTATTTGGGCCTAAACGGCAGTGGGGCTGAAAATGGATCAAAACCTCAGTGTTAGGCCAGAAAGGTCGGCCCAGAAACTACATACAGCAAGTGTAAGTTCTGGGAATTGAACTCACATCACCAGGCTTGGTGGCAGACTCTTTACTCACTGAGCCACTTCAGCAGCCCAGCTTTTTTTCCTTTTCTTTAAAAATAGTTTCTGCTTTATCTTTATTAATTTTCCTGCTCTATGTGATTAGGTCTATCTTGACTCTTCTTTTCTCATCCCTAGTGCTTAATTTCGTTCTAATCTTTCTTCTTTTCTAACAAGGGCATTTTATAAATTTTAGTACGTAGCATCCACATCATCATGATTCTAACACAATCTGATGTGTTCATCCTGACTTCTGCCTAAGCTCTAAGTTATGCGTCATTTCAGTTTTGATTTTCTCTTTAACATAAGATGTCTTTCAGAATGTGCTTATATGCTGATTGTGGTCCCACCTGACTTTAATCTCAGCATTTAGGAAGCAGAGGCAGACAGATGGGTTCAAGCTAGCCTGATCTACATAGTTACCTTGTCTCAAAAACAAAACAAAACAAACAAACAAAACAAAATCTTATAATTACAAATGAGTAGGGATTTTCTTTTCCCTATTGTTAACTTCTGGTATTGATATTCCATAGACAGTTTGGGTTTTAAAGTGTGGGGAAAATGGGTAGTTGAAAAGATTATCTTTTTTAAAAAAAATTATTTATTTATTATGTATACAGTGTACAGAAGAGGGCACCAGATGTCATCATAGATGGCTGTGAGCCACCATGTGGTTGTTGGGAATTGAACTCAGGACCTCTGGAAGAGCAGTCAGCACTCTTAACCTCTGAGCCATCTCTCCAGCTCCCAAAAAGATTATCTTTTAAAAACACTATAAGGATATACTTACCATTAAATCAAATGTTATTAACCATGAAGCAAATATTTACTTTTTATCTAATATGTCAAGCCTCCCCCACCATCCTTCAGTTATTTATTTCTAATTGCTCCCTCCACCCCATTCTTTGTAACCTGGTCTGGCCTTGAACTCACCTTTGACTGCTTCAGTCTCATGAGTACTGAGGGAGAGATGATCACCGCCATGTTGCTGGCTCTGCTCATTCTGTTCTACTCTTGAAATTCCTGCCTAGTCAATATGAAATTTCTATGAAATATTCTGCAGGTCATGTGACATTTTTCATACTAGTCACACTGAGAACTCACTCACTCACTCCTGCCCCCACCCAGGTTACACACCCTGTAAAGGGAGGGTGCTGAGCCCTTTGCCTTGGGTTCTGCTTCTTTAGGTTCTTAGAATATGGTGAAAACCCCAGGACCATTGATTTGGGAAGGTGCAGGGCTTGAAGTCTTCCAGGATGGGTCCTTCCTCCCAGTTTTGTTAGACTTTCTCCTCGGAGTGCTGAGATAGCCCAGGGAACCTCAGCAATGGCTTTTGTCCCCCCTCTCCAAAAAAGACCTTATCAATATCCTTCAAAGGAAGCTCCAGAAGAGTTACCCCCCCACACACCATTGCTCTACACAGATCAGTGGTTACCCCAAGACTACAGTATCTAGTCTTTTTGGATTTTGTTTGCTTTGGGATTTTTGTTCGTTTTATTTTGTTTTTGCTTTCTGAGACAGAATCTCAAGTAGTCTGGGCTAGCCTCAAATTCATTTGTAGCCGAGGCTGACCTTGAATTCCTGATCCTTCTGCCTCTGTCTGCCAAGTGCTTGTATTATAGGTATGCACTGTAATTTCTAGTTGGTGGTCTTGACTTTTCCCTAGGTATAAGAGCCCAACAGAAACACATGGATGGAGACTCAGGCCTGCTGCTCTGGAGAAGGGGATGACTATTACCTTAGCCAACAACAATACTTACTGTGACAGGAAGGTAGTCAAGAAAAACCAACCCTTCCAGAGCTTTGATAACATTGAAGCCAGAAGGCAAAGCTTTTGTCTGATGCGCTTCAGGAGAATTGTCTCTTTCTCTCCTGGCATAAGGTCTCCAAGCAGGGCCATTGTTTCCCAAAATATAATTATAAATGTGACTGTCTCCTTGGGGTGGAGAGAGATGAGGGGGTTAAAAGGGAAGAGAGCCGATGGCTTGAGTTCCATTCCCATAACCCACAGTGACAGAAGAAAACGAACCACTGAACCTGTCCTTGGATGGCTACTCCAGTGCTGTGACACTTGCATGGGTACGGGCACACACAGTGGTAATAAATAAAACAGTAAAATGAAAGATATAAGAAATATTTTATTTTTTGATAAGCCAAATAATTGAAGATTATTCTTTTTGTTTTGTTTTTCTTTTCTTTTTTTTAAAAAAAACTTTATTATTTATTTATTTATTTATTTATTTATTTGTCTTGGTGTTTTGCCTGGAACTGGAACTACAGACAGTTGTTAGCTGCCATGTGGGTGCTGGAAATCGAACCCGGGTCCTCTGGAAGAGCAGACAGTGCTCTTAACCGCTGAGCCATCTCTCCAGCTCCCTTGTTTTGTTTTTCAAAAAGAGGTTTCTCTGAATAGCCCTGGCTGTCCCGAAACTCACTCTGTAGACCAGGCTAGTGCCTAAAACTCAGAGATCCACCTGCCTCTGCCTCCCAAGTGCTGAAATCTAAAGGCATGTACCACCACCACCACCATGCTACCACCCAGAGAATTGAAGATTATTCTAGTGAGTGTTAAAACTAAGTTTAATTCACTGACGGAAAAATTTCAGGTGCCAAGAGCTGCCTTAGCCTCTGGGGGTTCAGAGCTAAGTATGTTCCAAACAGAAGTCCAACAATATCATTTCCCTATTTAGTTAGGGTTATATTGCTATAATGAGACACCATGACCAAAGCAAACTGGAGGAGGAAAGGGCTTATTTGACTTATATTTCCATATCACTGCTCACCACGGAAGGAAGTCAGGACAGGAACTCAAATGAGGCAGGAACCTAGGGTCAGGAGCTGATGGGAGGCGCTGCTTACTGGCTTGCTCCCCACGGCATGTTCAGCCTGACTTCCTTCCTTTTCCCTTTCTCCTACCTTTCTTTCTTCTTTTCTTTCTTACTTTTTTGGAGACAGGTTCTCTCCACATAGTTCTGACTGTCCCAGAACTCACTTTATAGACCAGACTGGCCTCGAACTCACAGAGATCCACCTGCCTCTGCTTCCAGAGTACTGAGATAAGAGGCATTCCCCACCCCCACCCAGCTCAGCCTGCTTAAATAACTCTAGCCTTGAGTCAAGTTAACTAGCACATCTATTCAACAAACAAACACCCGCTAGGAGTTGTCTATCTTTTAGAAGCCAAATTCTCAATGTCCTAATATAAGACCCTCAATAATCTGGCTTCGAACACTGGGCAGAATCCTCTCTGGATTCTTCCCTCTGAACCCTGCACCCCCAGCCACTCTGGGCCACTTACATTATCCAAATATTGTTTTCTTTCATTGGATTAGGCAGTGACACAGCAAAGCCACTAACTAGTCAATATTGATGGCAAGGTGCTAGAAAGTTCATATGCAAAGGCCAAGAAAAGATATGGTTAAAAAAAAAAAAAAAAAAGAGGTTGAGATTCAACCCAGGACAGAACAGCTGAACTTAGAATTACAGTGTAAGATGAGGAGCCCTGAAACAGAGAAGCAGTCAGAAGATGGGGATGGCATGGGTCACTGCGTGTGACTGAAGACCGTGTCAATACCTGTTTGGAGTTTAAAAGCAATTTCACTTATCTTGTTCCCTGAGCTGGCTCAAATGGAACTTGAGCTTCTACCAGATCTAAGAGGCAAAGACAGAAGGGGGGGGGGAGCAGGGAGAGAAGGAGAAACTATCATAGCCTACAGATTGCTTTCCAGAGTAAGTCCCCATTTACCTCTCAGGCAGCTCCAAAGAAAGCAGCTTCTTAATAGAGGAGGGCTGAGGCCAGGGCAGCCACACCCGCTCCAATGCAAACTCTTTTACTTCAAGTTCCTATTTCTCTATGGGGCACAGCAAGGAACCGGGAGCCACGTGGGGACGTCCTATATTGATACAAGCACAGGTGCAAACTCCTGAAAGTCAAGAGACTTACCTCAAGATATCACCAGGGAACAGCATGAAAGGTGGCAAGATCAGTGTAAATGGACATTTCCTCCTGACTGCCCAGTCCCGAATAAACACACAGAGCCTTATATGGATTATAAATGCTCAGCCAATAGCTCAGGCTCATTATTAACTAGCTCTCATGTTTTAAGTTAACTCGTATTCTTTATTTACACTCTGCCACCATGGCAGTACTTTATTAGCATGGCACATTGATCTCCTGCTCCCTGACCATCTGACTGGCCTCTCCTGACCCTGCCACTGTCCTCATAAACAAAATATCACACAAGTCAGAGATGAAATGGCCTGACTAAATATCATTAGAACTTCAAAAGCATTAAAAAAAAAAAAAAAAGAAAAAAGAAAGGATCCACAGTGTGGACCTGTGTGTGTCATACATGTGAGGGTCAAAGGACAGTTTGTAGGAGTAAGTTTTTCCCTTTCACCCTGTGGGTCCCAGCTATTGAACTCCGATCCCCGGGCTTGGCAGCATACATTTGTACCAGCTCAGCCACCTCCCCAAACTAGAATGGTTTTGTTTGTCTTTATTTAAAAACTACATTTCTTATCTTGGTGAGGCAGTAAATATTTTTAAACCTATCACCCAGGATGTACAGGCAGGAAGATCTTTGTGATCTCAAGGTCAGCCTGGTCTACATAGTGAATTTTAGGTCAGCAAGGGACATCATAGTGAGTCCTTGTCTCAAAACATCAAACAAACTAACGCATTGCCTGAAAATCTTTGAGTCAGTCAGAATGTTATAAACAGATCAGAAATGGAGTTTTGAAGCACCCAAATTACAAGCTTGAAGTGTTTGGGCAAATTTTAGAGCAATGTTTATGATTGGGGTCATATTCAGTCATGTATTTTAATTTGCAATATGCATTATCTTCACCAAACTGAAAAGCACCAAGGTCCCTAACAGAAACTCAAAGAGAGGCAGAGACAGAGAAACAGAGACAAAGAGAGAGACAGATAACCCTCATGGATAAAAACTGTATACCAAGACCAGTGAGATGGATGGCTCAGTGATCAGGCACCTTCTGGGAAAGCCTGACCACTGAGTTTAGTCCCTAGAACTTATGAAGGAAGAGCACTGGCTCCACAAAGCTATTCTTTGACCATCACATACACACTGGGACAATCATGCACCCCCCTCCCCAGCACACACACACTAAATATCTGGAACATTGAAAACATGTCTACCCCTGAATAATCAAGGAAACATAAAGCAACAACAAAAAAATATAATCATAGTAGCCAAGAATTTGGAAAAAAAGTATTTAGTGGGAAGCACTGGCTAAGAATGTATTGAGACTGAAATGGTGATACAGTGCTTGCAGAGGGTTGTTGCCCTTCTGTGTTAAGAGCTTGGAAAATGCCCTCTTGAACAGAGCTTTGAAAATGCCCTCTTGAACAGAGACTGTGGCGCAATGGTAGGGTGCCTTTCTGACATACATTAAGCTCTGAGTTCATGGGGAGGGGGTAGGGTAGAGGGAGAAGAGAGCAGTTTCCTTTTAGACCAGGTAAGTTTACTGTATAATTTCCCCCAAGCAAATAATCAGAGATGTAGCTAAAAATTTCTACATAAAAATGTTTAGCATAGAAAGTCAGCAGATGTCTAAAGTTGTTAAATGAATTCTTGAAAAGCCACCAGTGGCGATGTAGAATGCAATCATTTAAAAAGACTGGAGTCAGGGAAAATAGGAACAACATAATGTTGAGTGAGCCTCAGGGGTACGGAGTCACAGCCATGATGCAGTGGGTAAGAGCTATGTGAGGGTGAGGACCCCAGTTTGGTGGATCCCCGCACCTGTGGAAAAACTCAAGCTGTTTGCACACCTGTAACACAGCACTATGGGAGGCAGAGACCAGAGGACCACTGGATCTTACTGGCTACCAACCTAGTTCCAAGTTCAGTGAGAGAGACATTTTCGTACTTTTTTTTTTTTTTTAACTTCATTTATTTATTTATTTGCCTTGGTGTTTGCCTGGAACTGGAACTACAGACAGTTGTTAGCTGCCATGTGGGTGCTGGGAATCGAACCTGGGTCCTCTGGAAGAGCAGAAAGTGCTCTTAACCACTGAGCCATCTCTCCAGCCCCGAGAGAGACATTTTCAAAAGGATAAGGCAGAGCATGATAGAGTGGGACACTTGAGGTGCTCTGGCCTCTGCATATGTGCTTGTATGAGGGTTATCTTTCTCTGTCTCTGTCTCTCTCCCATACATACACAAAGAAAGGAATGGAACAGAATCATGTGTGGTAATATATTATATATTTAATAAAATTTGTCTAGAATATCAGAGGATAGAGTCACCCACAACTGTGAAGGTCAGATAGTGGTGACCCGTGCTTTTAATCACATCACTCGAGAGAGTCTGGATCTCTGTAAATTCAAAGCCTAACAGCCAAGCAGGCTCCTACCTTTAATCCTAGCTCTAGCAGAGTTGATCCAGGAGGTAAAATAGCTGGGCAAGAAAAGAAATATAAGGCAAGAGATGACAGAAATTCAGGCATTTTTTCTTAGGGACCAGTCAGTCTGAGGATCAGTGAGGCACTTACCAGTGTTCCTACTCAGCCATCTCTCCAGCCCCAACAGAATTTTATTTGTGTAGTTCAGGTTGTCCCTGAATTTGTTATGTGACCCAAACTAAACTTGAATTTGTGATCCTCCAGCCTCAGCTTCCCATCATGCACCACTACACCTAGTTTTTTTTCCCTCATCCCCCATACACCTGTGTATATGACCCAAATTTTCTACAAAAAAAGATTTGTAGGTTTGAGGCCCAGTTTTTTTTACAAATTTATTTTTCAGGGCAAGTGGCAAGGCAAATGCACATGCCATGACTTGTGTGGAGGTCAAAGGGCAGCCCTGTGGAACTGATTCTCTCTTTCACCTCTGTGTGAGTTCCAAAGATTCAACTGAGGTCATCAGGCGGACCCTGCACAAGCTTTTACTCCCTGAAGCCTCCCATCCACCCAGATCTAAGAACTGAGTTCAGGTTCCCTTAAAAAACATTAGTTACTATTGAGAAGAATTTTGTTTGTTTTCATTGTTTTGCTGGGGATAGTTACACTGTGAGTTGTAGAGCACTTAGAATGGTTTAAGAAGTAAGCTGGACCGAGCCTGCTACTAGCATTGGTCAGAGGTTCTAGTTCTGTGGCTAACTACCATTTTCTTTTTCATGTTTATAAGAAAAGCTGGTTTGCTGTCAGATCCATGTTCAAAGGCAGGAAAAAGGAAACAGTACTTACAATGGTTTATTTATTAATTTCTTATTTATTAGTGATAGAGATTCAACCCAGGTCCTTGTATGTGCCAGGGAAGTACTGGGGTATGTGCCCCCCACCCCACCCCCACACACTTAGATTTTGAGACAAGGTCCTATTATGTAGTCTAAGCTAATCTTCTCTTTCCTCCCACTGAGATCAAAGCCATACACCATCTCGCCTGGCCACTGTTCCCTGGAGAGGTGAAAGGTAGCTCCTCCCCCAGGGAATCTAGCCTGTGGTTACTTCCTATCTGTACAGTGTGGTGGTAGTGGTATTTTGACTTGGAAAGCTGGGTCACAGGAGGCCACGTGGCTTCCACATGGCTCTCTCTGTGTTCACTCTTTAGAGACTCTGGGAATGTTTCTTCTCAGAACCAGCCACCATGCCACAAGAAGCCCAGGCCCTTCAGGGAGTGTAGAAGGCCACACAGCAACAATGCCAGCTGAGCCTAGTGTTAGACTCATCTCAGCCCAGAGGTTAGCATGGAAGTCTCCAGGCTTGTGCAGTCCAACTCAAGAGTCGCTGACCACATATGGTTATTTAAAGCTCAATTTCAAAGGACTTTATTTTATAAATAAATCAATTTTTAAAAAGTGAAAAAAATAAAGTTCAATTTCATTAAAGTAAAATAAAGCTTTAAAATTCAGTTCTTCAGCCACCCTGGCCACAGTTCATGGGCTTCGGTAGCCCATGTGGTTAGCAGGTTTTACAGCACAAATTCATCCTCTGTCTTTGGAGCAAGTTTCACTGTGCAGATCTGTTCCAGATGATTCTCTGTGAATGTCTGAGTCTTCCCAGTAGAGGTTCTAGTCATTGTAGAACAGAGACAGACTGCGCATGCCCACGTGCCTTCTGAATTCCTGACAGGCAAAGTCCACAGGCACAACACAATGGGTGCTTTCTACCATGATAGATGGGGTTTGGGATAGCTTGTTATGTGGCAATAGTGAGTGAAGCAAACCCCTTTTTGAAAAGAAATGCTTCCCCCACTCCATCCCAGCTGACTTTTGCATGACATTGGTTAAACAGTGTCTCAGTGCTGTCACTAATACAGTGAAGCCTAGGAGAGAATACACTTAGTTCTTGTATAGCCTCTTCAGTCAGGAAGACTAGGAGAGGGGAGGGGCCATGGGACTCCACTGGGCCCACACCAGTGTCTGCCACAATTGGTTGTGTATAATTTTAGTAAGCCAGTCTACATAATAACATATGCAACCCATGCTTTAAAATGTATTTAAAGTACACTAATAACATTCACTCTTAGAGAACTTTAAATAAATGTTCTTTGTACTCAGAATGTCTTGAACACAGTACTGCTCTTAGAATCTTTGAGATAAACTCTTGCCAAAATCAAAATCCTCATCTTGGACTCATGGAAAGCCATTTGAAGAATTGATTTCGACTTTCGCTCTCCATGATAATAAGGGGGCAGGTTAGATGGAGACATTCTCCCCTTGATCTAAGTTGCCTCCAAGGAATTCCTTGTATAAAAGATAATTAGGTTTGTTCAGACTTACCTATTTATCTCATAGGTACACTAAAAGTTACAAGTAACACCTGAGTTCCAGTCTGTTCTGGAGAATGCAGGGCCCTCATTTACAAACTTGGGTAGAAGCTAGGGTTAGGGTTAGGGTTAGAAAACCACACTGAAGTTTCCTCAGACACTACAACATTGCCATCCTTTGAGAAATAATTAGGAAAGAACTGGTTTTGTTGGTAATAACTCAATGATTACTTTGTAATTTGGGTTTGTTAAGATAGGTTCTCAATACGTACTTCAAACTGACCTTCAGCTGGAGATCTTCATGCCTCACCTGCCTCAGAACTGACTGAAATTATAGGCATCTGCCACCTTGCCTAGCAGTTTGTGTGTGTGTGTGTGTGTGTGTGTGTGTGTGTGTGTGTGTGTGTGTTACTGTGTAGCCTAGGCTGCTTAAAACTTGCTATTCTCCTGACTCAGCCTTTGAGGAGTGCTGGGGTCACAGGTTTAAACCACTGATCTACAGCCCCAACTCTTTTTTTACATCTCGAAACAAGGTCTCCCTGTGTTGCCAAGTTGACCTTGAATTCACTTTGTGACCCAGCCAAGCCTTGAACTTCGCCCTCCTGCCTCATCCTCCTGGTTACTTGTCTTGACAAGCTGAGTCATCTGGTCCTAAGAAGACTGTCTTGATTGCAACACTACCTGGAGCCTGAGATCAATTTTTTCTCTATATATAAATCTATATAAGTTAAGTGATGATTTAGCAGTCTACACTGCTGTAGAATTCTAAAGTAATAGAATAGAGATCCTTTAAAGTGCAAGACCTGAATAAAATGTATTTTAAACTCAATGTGGTAGTTTAAGCAGTAAGCTGGGCTTTGGGGTTGAGACCTATCACACACACCCCACCCTCAAGAGTTCTGAAATTAACCCATAACAATTTTGTTTGGTTTTATTTCATTTTATTTTTGAGTCATGCAGCCCAGGCTGGCTTTGAACTTGTGATCCTTCTGTCAAATCCTTAATGCTGGAATCTACAGGTGTGTATGTCACCATGCCCAAGCCTAACTCCTGCATTTTTAAACTGTTGTTACTAATATTTAACCAATCTGTAGCAGATAAGTGCTTTAGCACTTTATATCTGGGGTTGTAGACTGAAGAAAAGAGAGAGAGAGAGAGAGAGAGAGAGAGAGAGAGAGAGAGAGAGAGAGAGAGAGAGAGAGTTTCCTCTAGAGAATTCTTGAAAAGAAGAGATAAGCTTAACAAAATTATGATTCATCTATTTTTAGTTAGACATTTCAATCTCAGCCAAGCCTAAAATGCTCCCTAATTATAGTAATATATTTTTCAAATTACAAATCAAGACACATGGCCCAGCACATGTGTCTGTAATTCTGAGCATTTGGTACGGTAACACTATTTTCCTAATGGTTATAAATCATGCTTCTAGGGCACATGAAAAATAAAAGTATTTCTTTTGGTCAGTCCCCAAATATTTTACCAAGATTCTTGCAATTTCTGTGCCCAGCTAACTATAGAATTTAAAACGCCTGATCTCTGTGACAACGTTTACACCAGACAATCAAAAACATACAACTGAGAAAAACACTAGACAAATAATTTATATTAAAAATATTTTGCTTCAGGGCACTTTAATTTCAAATGCTTGCCACGCATTCAAAATCTTATCCTATTCTGTTTACAACTAGAAAGCCCAAATACTAAATATAAAACAGAATTAAAAGCGTTTCTGAGTAAAAACTTCTATGTTCTTAAAACGCTGCCCAAGTTTTAGGTACCTGTGCAATAAACAAGAAATGGGTCACCTGACCGGTCCCCACTCCACCCCTTAGTCTATTCCATAAACCTTTTCCTTCTCACACGCTTTGAGACTTTAGAAATATTTCTCAAAGCTGTTCCTTCTAAAAGAGGAGGTGGAAACCCACGCAAGCAGGTCCGAGTGCAAAAAAAGGCTACATGCAGACTTTTGCATCCATAAACCGAAGTCTCTTGGCAGGCCACGTAGATGCGGGTTTTGCCCTGTGTGGTACAGATGGGTCTACGCAGGCGGGGAGCAGCGGTTTAACCTCTAGACAGAGGCTTAGAAATGCCCGACCTACAGTGTTAAGGGCAAAGCAGCAGCACTGGAATCGTTTTTTAAATTATTATTTTATTTTTTTATTTTTTCCAGGGGGCATGCCCCGAGATCGTCGGGGAAGAGGAAGGGCCGGCCTTGGGCGTTTCATTCACCGCTTGACTTTCTCCCCCTCCTCTCCTAGGCTCCCCCTCCACTTTCTCTCGCCTTTACCCAGTCCTAGTTTGACGTCCGTCTCCTGGATACCAGACAGCCAATCGTCTGGCTGCTAGCGTCCAGCGCGACCAATCAGGCATCGTTGCTACTTGTGAGTAATATTTTTAGCCGAGAGGAACGCCCCGTTCCACTCCCGAGCTAACTCGGATTTTCTGGGCTGCAGGTTGTGGAGACGGCGCCCATCCGCACCCTGGAGTCCTTTGCGTCCCCATTCCCTAGACACCCGCACACACTTCAGAAAACTATCGCAAGGCTCCTCAGCAAGGCACAAAGCTGATTTTGTGCGCTTGGGTGAAAGCCCTCAAAATGCACGCATGGGCGGACACGCTGTCACAAAGGCTGTTGGGCATCGGGTCGCTAGCTGGGACTTTTGATATAAGACGATTTTTCTTACGGTCTTAAGCCACCCCATGGCCAAGCTGCTGCTAGGTGACCCGGGGAGGTCTGGCAAGGGGGGCTGCAAAGGCAGTTAAACTGTCACCTGGGCGGGAGGTGCAGCGAGGTGGCCTTCCTTCCCCGCCCCCAGGTTCTGCAGTTGTCACTCTCGGGGTGGCAGTTGGCCTAGGCCCTACGGGAATTAATAATGAGTCGGGCGCACGAGTCTGGGTCACTCGGGGGTGGGCTGGAGACCCACAGGACAGCTCTGCTAAGAGTGAGGCTTGCTTCGGCCACCGTCTCACGCGGAAGCCGCCTTTTCCGTGTTCTCTGCGCACCCTCCCTCCCCCAGCCTCGGCCTCTCCTGGCAGTCTGCCCCCGCCGCGCTGCCACCTGCCACCTCCCTTCCCCCCACCAGCCCCGTCGTCCATCCGCCCCGCCCCTACAGCCCTCCTCCAATCCCATTCCAAGGTTTCTCTTAACCCCGCCTCCAGCCCCTCGGGATTGTCGGCTCATTGGTCGTAGCCCTGCATAAGGGGGCGTGGTCATCCATCGGCGGCCGTCGGGACGTGGGCAGGCGGGACTTGGCCAATGGCGTCGGGGGGCAGGGCAGGGGCGGAGTCGGCGCGGCCCCGGGGGGAGGGGTGGGGAGGGCGGGACTGTGACGCGAGCGGCGCGCACCCCCGCGGAGGCTGGGGGCGGGGAGGAGGCTATAAAACGAGAGGCGGGGCGCGCGCCGCGGCAGAAGGAGCGAAGCTCTGGCCCGGCGCGCAGAGGGCGCTGTACGGGGACGCAGGGCCGGGCCGCCGGGCAGTGTGGAGAAGCGAGCGCGCTCGTCTGAGCCTGTCGTCCCCTCCACCCCTGAGTCAAAGCAGCGAGCTCCCGGGCCCGTCCGAAGCGTCCTTCGCGCGTCCCGCGGTGGCGACGTCTTGCACCCGGCCGCCTCGCCGCTCCCGACCCACCCGCGCCCCCGCCCGCCGCCCCTTCTCCCCCGCCCAGCCGCGGCTCGGCGGCGGCCGCAGCCCCGAGCAGCCTGTAAGTACGACGGGGCGGCGGCTAAGGGGCCGAGGGAGGGGCTGCAACGCCCTGAGAGCCGGGGTGCGGATGGATGGCCGCGGGGACCCGAGGGAATGGAGTGGCTCCGGGGACCCGGCCCCGAGGCCCGGCGGCCAGCGGGCGGCGGGGAGGAGGGAACACCGGGGGTGGGGAGCGGCGCCCGGGCAGGGGGGAGGGGGCGGCGGAGTACTGGGATCGGGCCCGGACCGGTGCTCTGGGATGCTGGCGGGGTCCCAGGAGCCTCGAGCGGGGAGGGGGGAGGGGGGAGACGGCAGGGTCAGGTTACGGCGGGGGATGGTAGGGCGGCCCGCGCCACGACCTGCCGGTGCCCGGGGGCCGCGTCCCCGGGACGGCCGGAGAGCCTGCTTTCCATTTCCCGGGGCCGAGCTCCTCCTCCCGGAGCAAGGCTAGTAGTCTTCCTCCTCCTCCACCTCCTCTGGCTGTTTCTGCTGCCGTAGAGCTCGGGTTCCCGGCGCTGTGAGCAGAAATCTAATGAGACCCAACTGGCTGTTTATGTAATTCTTCACAGTCCTGTCTTAAGGCGTTGCTTTAAAAACTACCTTCTACTCGGCTGCACCTTTTAGCAGCAATCTGCTCTCCCTGCCGGCACTCGTCTTTTGGCTTGGAAAGTGTAGTTTAGGGGCCACACGAAAGATTCTTTGCCCTTTGTCGCCAAGAATATGAAAAATCGAACAGAGGGATTAGCAACAGCTTGATTGTTTTAAATGCCCTTTTTGATCAACCCCGGCGAACAAACAGCTCTCCCTTGGAAATACCTCTTGTTTGCCCTTGATCTTTTCTTATCCCCACCCAGTGCTGATCCAGCAATCGTTTAAAGGTCGACCTTATCCTAAAAGCCTAGAGGAGCTGTTCTTTTTAAAGGAGGTGGTCTTTTTAAAAATTAGAATAAAATTGAGAAACCCTACCTTTATAAGCAGAGTAATCAATCAGAGTTTTTAAGTTGCCTTTTTTTCTTATTCTTGGGGCTAAGAGGAATTTCAGAAATGGGGACTGGGGTCCAGTACACAATAAAAAGAAAAAGGCCCTGAGAAAGCAGTTATGTGAGTGCCCTTGGCATGGTTAAAACTATAGGGATAATTTGGGTTCTAACACTTACCAAGGTGACAGTTCGTTTAGTTCCTTTAAATTTAACATCATGTACTTTGAAAATTAAAAATAATTTGTGTAACTTGTAACATTCCCAAATATTTAACATAGAACAGATTTAAATGTGATGTTTCCAAAAATGAACTAAGTCACTTCTAAAATGGTGATTAGCAAGAAAACTAAGGACCAACTTGTAAAATGTGTGTAGGTGGGTGAGTGCAGTATACAGCTCCTAGTAAACACAGTTGGGGGAAAGAAATCGGACATATCCTGGAGGTGCCTTAAGTTCTCCTGGGAAACTGTTTCCCTGTAAGTCTGTGTTTATTGTCTGTTATCTTAGTTTGTAGCGGTGTTTTCTAGCCTAGTAGACATTTTCAAAAGTGGAATTGCTCTGGGTAAAAAGCTTTGGAGCTACTACATTGATCTTATTTGGATGTGTTTGATTTTGTTTTGTTTTCTTAAAGGAACAAGACCAGGAAAGGTTGAAGGATAATCTACTAATACCAGCACTTTGAATGAGAATTTGTTTCTCTGCCACAAACTGATTTTTCTAAATTTTTATTTTTCTGGTGGAGAAGTTAAAACAAACCTAACTTTTGTGGCAGCGCAGCTATGCAGCTTGAAATCCAAGTAGCACTAAATTTTATTATTTCATACTTG